>BQNB010038422.1:0-48766 GCA_026074375.1 Tanacetum coccineum | reverse complement strand
AAAGAGGTTAAACTTTAATTCTCTTACAAAATACACATTCTCAAAATCTAAATTACCAGTTTTGATTGTACCTTTTCTTATGATTTTCCCTCCTTTAGGGTTTCCTTCAAAGGCAACATATCCTTCATCAATCTTTTCATAGTCTGTAAGATAGGACATGTTCCCTATCATGTGCCTTGAGCATCCACTATCAATCACCCCTTTATCCTGTAAATCCATTTATGGATTTCCCAACACAATAGTTAAGAAAATCAGTTTCTTTTGGGGACCCAAGCCATCACTGACTTGGATCTACCTTGTGCGTCAACATAATCAAACTTCTTTAGGGTGATTCATGCACTGTTGTGTTTAGAAACATGGTCTAAAACTTTAGTCTTTAGTTTCCAAACCCAACAAGCTGAGGCCTAACAACATTAAAATTATTTCCCTTAACAACATTAACTACTGCTTTTGGCTTAGCAGCATTAACTACTGCTTTTGGCCTAACAATGTTAACATTTTTATCCTTAACAGTATTAACCCACTGATTAAAATTTCTATTTTTAAATGTTTTATTCTTATTAATGGGCCTCTTAACAGTTGAATATGCTGTTTTAGAAAGATATGACATTGGTCTAGCAACATTCACTGTTGTTTTTAAGTGAGCAACATTAACTTGTCTAGCAGTATTAACTGATACTAAGCCAGACTTCATTAGTAATGCCCTTGGAACCATGTTCTTTTTTAGGACAGGGGTGAGTCTTTTTGGCAAAATTATGATGATTCACCCTTTTAGCATTGTTTCAAACAGGTTTTGTATTTTAAAACTGTTTTTGATTCACCTTTTTACAATCTACCTGCAAGTGATCAAAACTTCCACATACAAAACAAGCTATGTTAAACATCTCAAAGTTACTTCCTAATCTTTGAGACATCATATTATTCTAGTTTCTTTGATTTCCTCTGGGAGTATAACTGTTTTGCCTAAGTTGTTCAACCTGTTTAGCAGTTTTCCTAGCAGTTTTTCCTTTAGGTTTAACAAACTCTATCTTAGAAAAACTAGGCTTAACTATTTTCTTTTCAATCTTAGCCTGAGGCACATCTTCTTCCTCACTTTCAGACACCCAATCCTCAATAATTGGAGCATCATTATTCTTCCTAACTGCTTTAGGCTTTGCTTCACTAGCCTTAGCTTCACTGTTCTCAACTACAAGCTTAATAACTATAGGCTCACTTGTAAACTCTTCTAAACCAAAGAATGATAGATCAAGTTTTGAAGGCATAAAGTTTCCTGTATAGGGAGGTGGAACAGCATTATACCCTAAACCTGTTTTGCACTTATCAACTATCTGACAGTCTATTAATTTGCTTAAGTTTTTAGATGAATTCTCAAAATTTTCTACTGTTAGCTGAATTTCATCTTTTTTTTGAGCCAGTTCTAACTTCCTTCTAAGCTCTGTAATGGTTACTTCTCTTAAATGAATCTTATGTTTTAAGACCTTGAAATCTTCCTCATAATTAGACTCATTTTTCTTATAGACTAGAAGTCTTGCTTCTACAGACTCTAAACCTGTTTTATAAGCAATAGCATTTAACTTAGATGTCCTTAAGTCTTTTAACAGTTGTTTATTTTGTTCTTTAAGAATTTTAACATTTTTCAAACAAGATGATGAACAATTTGAATCAGTAGATACCTCAGTGTTAGAACTTGTAGAAGAGTAAACCACGAGTGCAAAGTTAGTTGGACCTTCTTCTGATTGATCAATCTAATCATAAATAGAACCATCACAAGACACCAAAGCATTAGAAGTAGTTGTCTCCACTGGTACAACCTTTCTTGTGTTCTCTCTATTCCGGTTTTCTTGGTTCCTTATAGCCTTGCACTCCCTTGCAAAGTGTCCCCTTTTGTGGCCGTTGTAACACTCCACCTTGGACTTATCAAACCCAATGGTCTCATTACCATTAACAGTAAGCTTTCTTCTAGTGTTCTTCAAGAATCTTGATATGTGAGAAATCACATATTATTTGTATATCAAAACAAGCCCTAAAATGATGAAAATGTGCATAAATATGCTTGTATATGTGTGTTTTGTTGTTTGGTGATGTGTAGGTACGGATATTGCAAATATCACATGAAAACGGTCAAAACTAGACAAACACGAACACGGGAATGGAAAGAGTGCTCAAGAGCCGGAAGTTTGATAGCAAAAAGGTCATCAAAAGTCAACCCTTTGTCAAACCACAAAATGCTAAAACCCTCAAAATACCCAAAATACCCTTAATGTTAAACAACTTTCACCAAAAGTCCTTAAAACCCTAACACCGTTAGTCCTTTTATTAAAAAAGAACTAACGGTCGTTATCTCATAACCAAACCCTTTTACCTAAACCCTTTTTACCCAGCCCAAAACAATTACCCATGGCCCATTTTTCTTAAATAAAAGCTCAAGTCAAAGGCCTTTTTCACTCAGTCAAACCCTCACTCAGTTAAACGAATAAAAAAGGGGTAAAAATGGGCGGGAAAAATCATTATTACTATTCACGTATCGTCCCAATTCTACCCAGCTCAAAATTACCTATCAAAAATGCAATTAACTTCTCAAATGACGTGGCCAGTAGATGCTAAGTACTAAGCTCCCATCTCAGCAACAAAAATGTCATCATAGAGCTATGATTGGTCAATTTGGACAAGGGGGAATGACGCGTGGATTCAAACAAACACACCAAAGGGAAAAAATTTACACTAAAACTAGTGCAAATAAAACACACATGATCCAAAGAAGTGAAAGTGCCAGCGTAGCGATCTGTGTGATTGATTCTAATCCAACGGCTTCAAGAGAGGATCTAATGATTGGAAAGAATGGAGGGTTCAGATTAAGAGGAGCGTCTAACAAACTTGAAGACCTAGAAGCATCTATCTTTGGCTATAAATACAAGTCCTGCCTCTCTCACAAAGGGATTAGGGCTTAATATAGAAGTAGCTTAGTGTAGACGTAGCTTATTGTATTTTTAGCTTAATGTCATTTAGATTTTTGTAATCTTCATTTAAAAAGTATTGTAATTCAGTTTTCATTAATAAAATTTAAAGTTTCCTTTAATCTTGTGTTGGATTCAGTTTTTACTCTAAGAGTAAAATGGTTTAATAAGCTTTTAATTGTTCTAATAAGCTCTCAATAAGCTGTTATATCTACTTTTAAGCTAGCTAATTATTCAACCAAGCTCTTATTCAAAGTTCACAATCAAATTTACCACAACTTTTTTGGAAGAGAAGTCAATAATGGAAGGACTTCCAGGACCCTACCAGCTTATCCTAGGATAAGCTAGAGCTTGTTGAGTAGCTCTTCGAGCTTTAATAAGCCTTGTTTAAGCTAAGGATTTTGTAACCTTTCACTTTCCTTTTTATAGCTTAATTCTACATCTTAGCTTATAGCTGCTTATTATCTACTTATTGTTGCTTAGTTTAGCTTATTAGAGCTTAATATAGTTGTTAGTTTCTTATTATGTTTGATTGTTAGGTTAAAATCTTAGTTTCATTAATCTGTCATAAAATTGTCATAAAAAAAACCAAAAATAGTTTCATAGTCTGTTAGCTTATAGCTTCTGCTTATATTGTTGTTTAGATCTGCTCATTAAGTTTGTTTTTATCTCGGCACTATCTGGTATTAAGGATTTAAAGCCTGGATCTAAAATGTATAAGCTGAAAATGAGGTTTACTAGTTTTAAGGGGTGTTTGGCACAAGGTTAGTTAGTACTGCCAAAGGCTAATTAGTCATTTAGATTGAAGTGAACATTTTAAAGTTTATAAGTAAAGGATTCAAGGTTGTTGTTAGGTTAAATATAGTTTTTAAAGTTTATAAGATATTAGTTTGAATCTGTAAGCTTTAGATCAGTTCATTAGGAATTTTTAGCTTAAAATTGTTCTAGCTAGTTTTGCTTGTCATTTCGCCTTCATTGTGGTATTTTATATGTGTAGAATTCAAGTCTTTAACCTGCACTTTTGGTTTTAAGCCTTGGTCATTTTTCATAGTGTCAAACTACATCAGCAAAAGAAACAGCCAAATGCTCTTTTTCAAATCAAAAATTAAGTTGGTAAAAGGTAGAATTAGCTTCTCAAATTTTATGCACTAGTAGTTTGTAGGTTACTTTACATCTGATTGAGCTTAGTTTGCATTAAAAAAGCTTATTTCTTATCGGCTTTTAAGTTTAAAATCAGTAATTTGTCTTTTCAAAACCAAAAGTAAACTCGGCTCCTACTTAGTCTAAAAGCAGTTTTCAATTAGCTTTTTATTTGGTCATTAGATTTTCAAAATAGTTTTTAAAAGTTGTTTCTAGTAGCCTATAGGTCAAAGTATAGGCTAGTACAATTCATTTTTCCATAAGGTTCTATTTACATGTTTAGAAATAAGCTCAAAAGTTGCTGTTTGTCTATTTTGGTATGCAGTTTTGAACCAAGTGCTTGTTATTGCTTTTCTGTTTATGCATTGTTCCTTGTGCTTATTTCTTACTGAACTTGCTTATAAGATTAGGATTTAGCTGTTAGTAGCTTAGTTAATCTAGGTTTAGCTTATTCAAGTTTTCTAGTTAGTTAGTTTGATTGAAAAAAGCCAAAAATTAGTTAAGTGTTTCTGTCAAAGTTTTTAGCCATTTTCCAGCTTATTTTTTATTTTTAAAAAAGTTGTTTTCACAAAAGCTGTTAGTTTTTAGCTATTCTATAACTTTGTTTTTAAAAGTTTAAAAAAAAAATAAAAAAATAATAAAACAAAAGGCCAGGATTCGAACCTGTGACCTCTTGCTTAGCACCTACACGTCTCACAAACACACACACTAACCACTCACGCCCTTGGGACTTTTCTGTCATCCTTTCATTTCAAATTATATCTAAGGGTGTTTTGTGCCATTTGCTTACTCGATCTTTTTAGCTTATTTCTTAGTTTTTTCGTTAAGCATTTTTTCAGTTCTTATTTTTCATAGGATCCTCATAGCATAAGGTACTTTTCCTGAGTTTTTCATATTTTTCCATCTTAGTCTTATATTTTTAATAATATTTTTAGTTTAATTTCGTTTTTAATTCATAATAAAAATATAAAAGTCAAAAAAAAAATATAATTCTTTTTCTAAAAATTTTCTTTTGTCATTTAGGATTTATAAAAATTAGATTCGCGTTCATAGGGTTTAAATTTGCTTTAATTGTTTAAATGTCGTCGTTTTTTCGTAGTTAGATTTAATTGTGCCTTTATTTGCTCACTATTAGGATTTTAGAAATCAATCATATTCGAACCTATTCAAGTCATTGTCCAAATAACAAACGAGGTCTCAATTTCATAAATCTTTGGGAAAACGACCCGGTAATCACTTACCGGTTAGACGTGTAGTATTTTTGTAAGATTTTTCCTACTACCTTTGTCCTCAAGGGTAGTTTTGGAATTTTCTATACTTTATATTATTATACGTATTAAAACTATACATCAATCAGCTTTCAGTTGTAGCTTTCCCAAGTTCTCGTTATCATTTGTCGGATAACAAAGTGCACCAAATACCTGAAAAAATGACAAGTCGGGAAGTTTGTCATGTAAAAGCTCATAAGGTGTTTTGCCGTGACGAAGACGTATGATGGAACAATTTTTGGGTATAACATACGGTAGCAACTGCTTCTGCCCATAAAAATAACGACGCTTTTGCATAAATCAACATTGTGCAGGCAACTTCAATTAGCGTACGATTACGTCTTTCAACGACACTATTTTATTGTGGAGAGCGAGCAACATATGTTTTATGAGAGATGCCAACCTTCTCATAATATTCACGTAAAGTTTGATTAACAAATTCAGTTCCATTATCTGTTCTGATTCATCGGACAGGTACTTTTAGCAGCACTTGGATCATCTTGAGAAACTTGATTATGAAATCTGGAGCTTCATCTTTTGACCTTAAGCACTTTACCCATGTAAATCGAGAGTAATCATCGACAATGACGAGGATGTACTTCTTTCCATTAACACTTGCGACATACATTGGTCCACAAAGATCCATGTGCAAGAGATAGAGTTTTTCTTGGTTGGTGTCCTCAGATTTCGGTTTGTAGGGTTTCTTCTTGCTTTTGCCCATTGCACACGCAGAACACAGATGATCCGTTTTAAACTTTAGCTTAGGGAGACCTCGAACAAGACCGTGTCTAGCTAAATGGTTGATTGCACCAAAGATCAAATGAGATAGACGTCGGTGCCATAGCCAGGACTTAGTCTTTGAGGCCTTTGACAAGAGACATATAGGAGAGGACGCCATCATATCTCTAAGAGACAGATTATACAGATTGTTGCCTCGAGATCCAGTCAATAGATCAACACCTTCTAGATTACTTGCTGGTTCGGGGGGAAGCTAAGAAAGCTTCTAAATGGAGAAAACGAGACTGACCACACATTGGTGGTTCGAACAAAGTGACAATGTCAGTCGCTCTTGGCTTTGTACGTTTCAGGTCATGTCTCGTACAGTAATCTTGTAAAAATGTAGTGTAACTTCATAGATATATATTGTGTTCGAGTATAATTTTTCAAGAATCTTTCAATAAATTCAAAATATTTTAAAATTTTGTACTCAACACTATATCATACCCTCATTAATTGAGGGGGAGCAATAAAAAATGTTTTGAAATATACTTTAATCAATTGATATCCAAAATATCAAAAGATTTACTAATTTTGATAAGGGGAGAAAATGTGATTAAAATATGCAATTAATAAATGTGATCATTATGACTCAAGTGCGGACTCCTCCCTTCATGTGCAAAACACTTTCGAATATCGATGCACATGTGTAGGGAGAGCATTTCTTAAAGAAGAAACTATCAAAGTGTACAATGTTTTGATATATATCAAACACTTTGATTGATTTTTAATGGTTTTATGGTTACGGTCACTATACCCAACAACCCACTAATTCACGAAGAAGATGAAGTCATAAGGTGGCTAGGGTTAGGTATACGTCCAATGATCCAATCAGAAAAATCGGTAGGGGATCTACCCATAGGACTTCCACTAGGATATGAATTAGAAGTCTTAGGAAAGACGGAATTGAAATAAATAAAGGGAAAAATGTTGACTAAGCATGAGCTAGCACTGGAAAATCATAACAAGGTTGATTAGTAATGACGTCTTGGTGCTGATAGTAATGCACGTCTGGTAAACATTGGATGGGGTATTAAAGGAATGAAACCAGAATAGTAAAAAGATATAAAGGTTGGAAAAGAAAGAAGCCTTCCTTACACTTCGACAGAAACCGATAGTCATCATGGACCCAGTAATGGAATACACAACCCTTCCCAGCCACTCAAGATCTTTTAAAATATTCTTGTTTCATTTCTCACATAGATAAACATGTTATCTATCGACTTTCTCACTTCGAGTTAGTTGATATTGAAAAGGTGGCTGTCAGCTCCAGCCTCCGATCACTAAACCAAAACGTACTTATTGATCCTAGAGCCAAAAGAGATCAATATAAATCTCATTAGGACACAATTCCAATATATACTTGTTGTTCATAAACAAAGAGCACAAGTGGTATCTAAGAGTCATATGCATTATCCTTGTGATCTTGCCAGAACATTCAGAGTGATACTCTTAAGTTTCACAGTAACGAATGAAAATCCTTTTAGTGTTAACATAAAACAACACTGCGGTAGGTGACTTGCGAGATTCTATATGAATCAAGCTTGCGTCACCTGGATATCAACTTTGGTCCAATCAATGAATTGACGACTCAATCAGTCAGGTAGTAACTAACTGATTCACTCTTATCGTGTTGTCTACTTTGAGACATTCCGATAATGAGAACAAACTAGTGTAACTAGACACCTTGTCAAGGAGATTCTTTAAATCTACCTGATCATAGGTATAATAGTTATACTGTAAAACAAGAAATCATAGGTTATTGCAACCGAACTTGGACGAATGACAAAGCCATATTCGTACATACCTTTTATTGCTAACCTTTATAAATGCAAGTTTAGACGACGATGGCGCAATCTCATTCCAGCTGGGTCGGGTTCATAACCACATGCTCACACTCAAGACTTAAAGTTTCAAGAAATCAAGAAAGCTAAATATCAAATAAAGATAAAGACTTTTGCTACTTTGATATTCTACATCTTCCTTAAAGTTATAAAGTGTTCAAGTTAAAGATTATCAAGGGAGATTGTTAGACAGCATTCAAGATGATATAAAGTATGATCATGTTGGTCCAAAATCACAAGATCGTAAGAAGGCGTAGTATTACAAGATGATAACGTAATGATGCAAGATTTATGATCTCAAGATGTGCAAGATCAAGTGATAAAGGCTCAAGATCATAAGTTTATCAAGCATGAAGGAACAAGCTCAAGTCTTAAGATTTAAGAACACTATAAAAAGATACAAGATAAAGATCAAGATTCAAGACTACGAGCAAGATCAAAGAACATTCACAGAATGCTAAGTTTAAATTATTTGTAATCTGGAGTGACCTTCCTTAGGGGGAGATTGTTAGGATTCTAGAAAAGACTCAGTCACTCCACGTATTTATAATCTTAGCTCGTAGTGGACTCGATGTAATAGTTAGTAAGCTAACCGGGCCAACCTATAGTAAGCTCGTGGGTGGACGGCCCATGTAAGACATATGTATACCCTCTCCACACATGAAGAATGTGTTGGTTCTATAATATACACACACTAATCTTTTGTTTCTCTCTCTAGAAAGTCACTAACCCTTTCTCTTTCTAGGATTAGACATATATACCATCTTGTGTGATATTGATATTGATTTTACATTGTTATAGGCTCTTTTCATTTTACTTTCTTTAAAACAAATAGATCTTGATTTAATTTCATTTTGATACCAAAATTTATTTGGATACTTAGGGTATGTTTGGCAAGAGGCTTATAAGGGCTTGGGCTTTTAAAATAAGTCGGTTTATAAAATAAGTTTTATTTGTCACGCGGGCTTATGAAAGGGAGATAAGTCATATGTCTCTATAAGCCCAGACTCATAAATGGGCTCAAGATCTTTAGTCGGGCTTTTGAACCAAAATTAATATATACCCACAAAAACATACTAACATATCCAAAATTAAAATAAATTCATTTTAATTATGTCCTTTTAGTATTTTTTTCTTGCAATAATAAGCCTAGCCCAAGCCCATTTGCCAAAACAAGTTTCATAAAAATACAAATTCAGTTTTTTTGCTCTCTAGCCCAGGACCTTTTGCCAAAACATACCTTTTAGAAACTACATCTCACTATCTACTCGGCATTTTGATCCAATGGGTTTGAGATTAACCCAAACCCTTTTCATCCTTTTTTCAAATATTTAATTTTCTAATCGTTAATCGTTAAACGAAAAAAATATACCATCACGACGAGCGTTAATATTAATATCTTCTACTCTCGGCAAACTTTTTTTTCGTTTTTTTCATGTTTTTTGGTTTTTTCTCATTATTCGGTCCTTTTTTCATTTTTTTCGTTGTTGAAACTTGCATGAGAAATCACATATGATTAAACATTAGTTTGAATATTCTAATAAAATCACATGTGATATTAGTTACGTAGTATGTGATTTAACAAAATATCACATGTGATTTTATTAGTATATATTCAAATTAATGTTTAATCAAATGTGATTTCTTCATGCAAGTTTCAACAACGAGAAAAAACAAAAAAAACGGTGAAAAAACAAAAAAGACATGAAAAACAAAAAAAACATGAAAAAAATGAAAAAAAAAGTTTGCCGAAAGTATGTCAAAGTGACCGTCTATAAAAAGATTGTTAAATGTTGATCGTGACGTTATAATTTGTTTTGTCTAACGATTAACGGTTAATGAGATATTTAAAAATTTTAAAAAATAGGTGAAATATTAAAATGCTTTTGATCTCATCCATTGATTTCTTTTTAAATAAATGGTGGAGATGAGTCCTCTGGTATCTAAAAAAAGTATGGTATCCAAAATAACTCTCCTCATAGATCTTAAGCTAAAATTCAACTACGGTTATATTAAAAGTACTAGTTTCAACAAAAATAAAAAGAAGGATTTCATATATAGCTAATGAAACTTCAAAAATCACATATTTTTTAAAACATAAGTTTTCAATGTATAATACAATGATATTAAAACATAATTTGAGGAAATATGTAAAAATTAAAGTTTTTTTGAGATATATGTAAATACCCCAAATAAAATACGCTTGTTAGTGAGGCGGTTTTGAAGGGTATTTATAAAGGGAGTGAGGTAGGGAGTAACAGATTCGTCATATCACATTTGCAATACGTGGATGACACAATTTTCTTCGGGGAGTGGGATAAAGAGAATGAAAGGGTGCTTCAATATTTTGAAGAGGTTTCGGAGTTTTTTATAAAGTGAATTTCAACAAAGAAGTTTTATTTTTTTTTTTTTTTTTTTTTTTTTTTTTTTTTTTTAAGCAAGAACAATAGATCAAACAACACATAGACATGTTGAATGATAAAATAAATCTTACCTGATTAAAACATGAATTGGAAGAATTACAATAGGGTTTTTAAGCCTTAAAATTATCTCCTAAAGCTGCTAAACGAACTAGGGTTCGTACCCTCTTTTTATTCTAAAGTTACACACTCATAACCCTAAATTCGGGTTTGTATATATAAGAAAATCGATGCGACGGCGTCGCATTTTAGCCGTGACACCGTCATAAAATAAATCTTCTAGATCTGTGTTTGAGTCGGTGCGGGCTGACGCTGTCATGAGATGTGTGACGCCGTCACTAGATGAAGTGTGACGGCGTCGTGTATGATATGTGACGCCGTCTCCAGGCTCTGTGAGCACAAATCTTCAAGAGTCTTGGTGCTGGTTCGTAGTCTCGTCTGTTTCTTCTCCAAATGAGCCTAAGTCACGTGTGATTCATCCAAATGTCATATAAATGAGAAATACCTGAAAAGAAATAATTAAGTACCTATTTTGGGCATAAATACATGATATTAGGGGTTAGATGACCCCAAAAAAGTGTATAAAATGATACCTCATTAGTGTCATTTTATGTATCAAGTTTTACTATTTATTTTATGCCGACTATACCTAAAAACAACACTTTAACGGGCAGTGTACCCGGTCAAGATGTAGCTTCATTGGTAAGTAGGGTGTCAATCACTAAGAGCGAGAGCGTTAATTCCTAATTCTATCAGTTTTTTAGTTATCTAAGTTAAACCTAAAACT
Organism: Tanacetum coccineum; assembly: GCA_026074375.1. NCBI lineage: Eukaryota > Viridiplantae > Streptophyta > Magnoliopsida > Asterales > Asteraceae > Tanacetum > Tanacetum coccineum. The sequence goes on along the minus strand of BQNB010038422.1, from coordinate 37,576 downwards.
AATACAAAAGGGGGGTTTCATCCTGAGAGATTGGCATGGTTTTGTGTATCTAACCTAAAGTTTTGATGACAAGTAAAGCAATAAACACACACAAGAAGAATAACAAACGATAAAGAAGGAGTCGAGAACTAATGTAAGGAAAATGTATCAACCATGAATAATCCGATAAAAACGCAGGTTTGTTTATTAGTGCAATGATTGTCTTATCTCGAAGGGCAAATCATTCCTAGACTTAGGCGGTACTTCTTCCTAAGACCTAGACACGCTAATTCTATCACAATTAGACGCATCTGCATAAAGCAAGCATTTGTTGATTATAATCTATCTTAGGAGATTAATAATGGTGCTCTTACTAAACCCTAGCTTATTAAGACTTTACTCACTTACTGCTTAACGGCCCTTTATATACTAGTAGTCCACTATCCGAGTCCTTACCAATGGAATAAGAACGTACTCGTTGATACCAAGATCACCTTATGGCTCAACTAAGCTCACTAAACTAAAGGTAAGGATAGGTCAATATTTGTGATCCTATGATTCAAGATATATAAATTGAAATATGGAGAGGTATCCCGGACTCTTAGCCTATGCCCAAACAACACCGAAGTTGCAGCGCATTAAATATGTAGGACTAGATCCGGTTGAATGATAGGTCACATACTTAAGCACGTAAATGAATATAAATTGATAAACATAAACAACAATCAATGATAAATTAAGAAATCGAACGCATATTAAAGCACATAAACGAGTATCAATTGATAAACATAATCAACAATCAACGATAAATTAAGCAATCGATATAAAGAAACCAAACAAAAATCTTCATACACATTGGCTACTAGATCCAGTTGAATGATAGGTCGCATACAAAAGCACGTAAACAAGTATAAACTTATAAACATAAACAAGCATCCAACGATAAATTAAGCAATCGAGATAAACAAAACCAAATATTCAAATCTTCATAATAATGGTATTAGCCTTCAAATGACATAATCAATACAAGAGTAATAATTAAGCCAAGGTAAACTAACTGAATTAATGAATGATACCAAAAACTGAACAATTACAAGAGTATAGGAGATTACAAAGTTGTTTCCTATTGAATTGATTATGTTGTTTGACCTCTTCTGCTTTTCTTCTCCTCTAAAAATCATAATTTATGGTTTAGGTATCGAAAATATGATTTAACTTAAAACTTATTTTTGAGTTTTCTATTTATAGGGTCTGGAATATGGTCAATATGGCGCATCGAATGACTTCAATACGGCGTATTGGGGGTTTCTTCGAGTAGGGACCACGTTAGATATCTTCTAGAATATTCACATTCTATATCTTGAATATGACGTATTGGTCTTCTCTAGATACGCGTATTGATCGTGTTTCCCTCGTGGTCTTTAGTGAAGTGCTGGCATAGATACGCCGTATCTTCCTTGATGGATACGGCATATTGGATGTCAGGATCAGTAATCTTTATATTTCATTGTTTAAGCTCCAGAATTCATGCCTTTTTGCTAGTTTTCACCAAGTACTCCATAATTACTACAATTCTCAAATACAAACGATTAAGTAACAATTCTTTTCAATAATTATACAAAATGGGTTATTTACATGGGATAAATGATGCTATAAAAGTGACGTTATTTAATGTCATAAAATATCCCCCCACTTGAATCCTACTTGTCCTCAAATAGCCTGTAGAAGTTTACAAAAATGTATCCTTAAGGACATTTTCTGTTAAAGCACTTACTTGATCTATTACAAGTACACAACCAAACACATCACGAAATAGGTAGATGAAAACACTCAAATCACTCAACTAATCTATGTTATAACATGTAACTAATTTGCTCAATTTCTCGATTATGACGAGTATTCTATCATAAGCTTGGCAAGGTTACACATCTCTACCACTAGAGCTAAGGAGTAACAAGTTTATAGAGGTAAACGGGTTTTATTTATAAGGCTTAGAAAAGTACCACACCAACAAGGCAGACAATCTTTCACTAAAAGTACCACAAACCAACAAGTGCAGCTGAAGGCACACATACATGGCCGTACGACGGAATAGACATGTGTGGGCACGATCACATCCTCATTCGAGTTTAACCAAGGGTTAGGATGAAGAATGATATAGGGTATGGATCTTCTAACTTTCACCAATAGTAATAAACCAACAAGGCAGTTGAATCATGCATACATGGCCGTAACGACGAAATAGACATGCATGTTCGATCACATCCTTATTCGCGTAAACCTCATGGTTAATGATTAGGAAAGGGAAAAATAAAAATTACGAAACAAATAGACTAAGTCCAAACAAATAAGGCACAAGTTGCTAGACATTTTTTCCTGACCGTTACCATGAAAAAGACACAACTATTTACAAACGTCTGATCATAGATCCAAAAACAACAACCTAAGTTGGCGTTCCCGTAACGTAACTTCCTAATCATCCATACTTTACATACTTTTACAAGGCAAGTGGCGATATCTACCACTTTATACAAAACTTTACATCGTTGACTTATTAGACGTATCAACGAATAATCGATCCTTCGTATAATTCCTTCGGTCTAAGCTTTTGCGAAACGATTATCTTCAAACTTTCCCTCCATTTTTTGTTGCAATTTTTCTAATACTTATTTCATTTTTTAACATGCGAACTTACGAATACACGGTGTAATTTCACATCTTCACGATCAAAATACAATCCAGTAATTCCTTTGATAATTCCTTCATTCTTTGGACGTACCAATAATTGTGATGGTAGTAAAAATACATGAGTTTGACTACTTTATTACATTCCCATTTTTGCAATGTGCAAATGTTCTTCTTCCAACGTACCAAAGATAGAAAATAACACAAGACTCGAGAAATACATACTTTACACTTAAAGCGACTAGCAACTGATAAATAGACTTAATCTAACAGGGTAGGCTAAGGTGTAACGAAACAAACAGTTGGTGTTATTCTTAAAGGATTGGCGACTATTGTTTATCTAAGGAGGTAATCTTACTCTTAAGATGAGAGTAAACAAAGGGTTTATACGAGGATTTAACTAACCAGTGTAGTTAGTTAATAAAACAACATATAAAGGCTTTTTGGGTGTAATCTTAGAAATTTACCAATTTAAACAAGTTACTCTATCTAAATCCATAGTACTCATTATTGTGGTCTCGAATAGATATACCAAGCCAAGTTCTAAAGTCTACAACATCACCGACACACTCATATTTTATGGAATTTGGGTAAACATTTGGAAACGGATAAGGTTAAATCCTCACAATATCTAATAAGGGTTATTGTGTGCAGGTTATGTAACAAGTAATTTCACAAAAGTATGCTTGAAATTTTTTTAAATTTGAGCATAATTTAAGCATTTTATGTGAAAAATAGGACAAGTATACATTCTAATTCCCATCCCCCCACTTGAATTATACAACGTCCTCGTTGTATAGATAAAACATTAAAACGGGAATTAAAAGAATTAGAATGAGAAACTCTCATGATATTTTGCTCGGTAGATTCTCCAAGTTGAGTTTATGAGCAAGGATGTGTGTTGTAAATGCGTTTGTATTCCAGCATGACACATAGGATTCCAGATGATCGTTACTTCACCAACTTCGTCGATTTCTTTTTAGCGAGGTCCTGTGCAAAATATAGGAAAAACATGCAAAATCCTATCTCAGGTATCTACGGTTAATTAAGTAAGCTAAATAAACTGTACAGGAGACCAATACGTCATATCCATAAACTGGAATACGCCGTATTGAGAAACCTATAAAAAGTATCTAAATACGAGTCAGTCTGTTGAATACGTTGTATCATGTACATGAATATGCCGTATTGACAGAACTGACAATAATGTTTAAAGTGCATAAAAAATAAAGGACTGATAACGTCCAAACATTCAATACGCCATATGGTATGGAGCGGATACGCCGTATTGATGTTTGGGAAGACAGACTCGATAAAAATAAATAACAATCCGGGTTGTCTCCCGGGAAGCACTTTTCATTCAGCTAGTCTTTAAGTTAGACTTTTTCTTTCCAGCTTCTTCACGATGTATCTTCTTTGAATTCTACTACTTCTTTATCTTCCGCATCAATATGTCCATCGTGGTACTTCTTTAACCTTTGTCCATTGACCTTAAAGCTAATTCCGTTTTTATCGGAGATCTCCACGGTTTCATACGGATACACAGTCTTCACCACATTTGGGTCGTACCACCTTGATTTCAAATTCTTGTCTCCCACTTTGAAATTCTTATCCCCACGAAGCCTAGAGTCATGCCATCTCTTAGTTCTTTCCTTGTAGATCCGGGTGTTCTCGTACGCTCCATCTCTTAATTCCATCAATTCATTAAGTTCCATGAAACAGTTTTTTGCTGCAGCTGTGAGATCCATATTACATTGTGTTAGTGCCCAATATGCTTTATGTTCGATCTCCACAAGCAAGTGACAAGCTTATCCATAAATCAATCTAAAGGGGGTGCATCCAGTAGGTGTTTTGTATGCGGTTCTGAATGCTATAATGCATCATTGAGCTTTTCGGACAAATTCTTCGGATTATATCCAACTGACCTTTCCAAGATACGTTTAATGGCTCTATTGGTCACTTCGGTTTGCCCATTAGTTTGAGGGTGATATGCCGTCGATAACTTATGTGTTACTCCATACTTTTGCAAGGCTTTTTCTAGTTGAGAGTTACAAAAATGTGTCCCTCGATCACTAATTAAAGCTTTAGGAACACCAAATCTTGCTAATAGCCTTCTCAAAAACTTAATCATAATGCGAGAATCGTTTGTAGGAAGTGCTTGAGCTTTGACCCATTTTGATACATAATCCACTGCTACCAATATTTATTTGTTTCCCTTCGAGTTAGGAAAGGGTCCCATAAAGTCTAGTCCCTATATGTGAAACACATCAAAAACCTGAATATTGTTCTGAGGTATCTCACTTCTTGATGATATGTTTCCAGATCTCTGACATGCATCACCTCTCACCACGTAATCTTTAGCATCTTTAAAGATACTAGGCCAAAAGAATCCTGATTCATAGAAATTCCTTCCAGTAATTGATGCACTATGATGACCCCGAGTTGGTCCAGAATGTCAATGCGCTAAGATTTCAAGGATTTCGTTTCCAGCAACGCATCCAAAATTTCGTTTCCCAGCAACGCATCACCTCATAACATTGTCCGGGCATAGCTTGAATGCGTATGGTTCATCCCAAAATAATTCTTTACTTGAGAGAAGAATCTTCTTCTTTTTTCAGGTGTCCAATTTAGAGGCACAATCTTTCCAACAATATAATTAACATAATCAGCATACCATGGTTCGTCCTCATTTAACTTGGTTTTTAATATCATAAGATGTTCTTCGGGAAACTCGTTAGCGATTATCCTCTCCGCTCATGTTCCCAAGTCTGGTTCTCAGTCTGGACAAATGAGCCACAGCTACATGTAATGATCAGTGGTAGACTACAGTTTTTTTGATAAGATAAGATATTACGAAACTTATCAAAGATCAAACTACTACAAGAAGTTCTTTCATAGTGGTGGTATAGATAGTTCCTTGGGCATTATTCAGAGTTTTGCTAGCGTAATAGATTGGTTTAAATTTCCCATCTATTCTTTGTCCCAAAACGGCTCCAACAGCGAAGTCACTAGTGTCACACATCAATTCAAAGGGTACATTCCAATCGGGCGAAATTTTGATAGGCGCGGTGGTTAATTATTCTTTCAAAATATTAAACGTTCTTTTGCAATCGTTAGAAAAATCATATTTTGTGTCTTTCATCAAAAGTTTGGTCATTGGTTTAGACATCATGGAAAAGTCTTTTAGGAATCTTTGGTAAAATCCAGCATGCCCCAGAAAACTTCTAACTCCTTTTACATTTGTTGGGTATGACAACTTAGCTATCACATCAATTTTAGCTATATCAACCTCAATACCTGCCCCCAAAATTTTATGTCCTAAAACAATCCATTCTATTACCATAAAACGATATTTTTCCCAATTCAGCATAAGGTTGGTTTCTTCACATCTAGCAAGCATTCTATCTAAATTAGCTAGACAACAATCAAAAGAGTTACCGAATACTGAGAAGTCGTCCATGAATAATTTCATAAAGTCTTCCACCATGTCATGGAAAATTGCTGTCATGCATCTTTGAAAGGTAGCTGGTGCGTTGCATAACCCAAAAGGCATCATTCGGTAAGCAAAAGTCCCATAAGGACAAGTGAATGTTGTCTTTTCTTGATCCTTAGGTGCGATTGGAATTTGAAAGAATCCTAAAAATCCATCAAGAAAACAGTAATATTCATTCCCACATAAACTCTCTAACATCTAATCGATAAAGGAAAGCGGGACATAATCCTTTCGATTTGCATCATTAAGTTTACGATAATCGATGCAAACTCGCCATCATGTAACTGTGCGAGAAGGAATTAATTCATTATTATCATTCAAAACTATAGTCATTCCTCCTTTCTTTGGCACAACATAAATAAGGCTAACCTACGAACTATCCGAGATTGGGTAAATAAGAACGGAATCAAGCAGCTTAACTATCTCGTTTTTCACCACATCCTAGACCTTTGGATTTAAACGTCTTTGGGGTTGAATGATAGGTTTGAAATCATCTTCCATTAGAATCTTGTGTGTGCAATATGACGGACTGATTCCCTTGATGTCTAACATTTTCCAAGCAATCGCTCCCTTTCGTTTCTCCAATACTTGTAAAAGTGAAATTTTCTCCTTTTTGGACAATTCAGATGAGATAGTTATAGGAAAGGATTTGTCACCATGCAGGTAAGCGTATTCTAAGTGGTGAGGCAAGTCTTTCAACTCAGATTTCTTCTCATCAATCTGAATAGCACTAGCCGAATAAAGGTGTTCTCTTTCTACCTCAACAGGTTTTATTGTTTCCTGCACAACTGGATACGACATATTTATAGACGCGATACGCCATATTGGTTCATCTGAATCAGAATCATTATCGTTTTTACATTCAACAGGTTCACAGCCTTCAAAGGTCTGATTGATCAATTGATTTTTCCAGCCCTCTTGATAGAAACGAATCAGGTTCCTCATTTTATCATTTTCCAGTAATTTTCCCACCCCTTTGATCCACTGCAGTTGATTGTGACGTCTAAGTCGTCAACCCCATAGCATTCATCATCTTCAGGGGGTGGTCTCTTAATTGATTGATCAACGTCAAAGATTACCTCATCATCCCCTACCCTTAGCGTTATCTTTTAGTAAACACGTCTATCAAAGCCCGACAGTTGTCCAAAAATGGTCTCCTAAAATTTATAAGAGCTCTTAGTCTTTACGGCAATCTAAGATAAAAAAAACATAGGAACGAATTTTATCAACTTTTATGAGCACATTTTCAATTATTCCTCCTGGGTATTGGATTGACCTGTCCGCAAGTTCTAAACTCATTCTAGTAGCCTTTGGTTCTCTCAACCCTAATTTTTCGTGCATCGTATATGGCATCAAACTTATACTAGCTCCTAGGTCTGCTAACGCATTATTAATGTGTAATTGGCCGATGTCATAAGGAATAGTAAAACTCCCTGGCTCTTTTTATTTTGATGGAAGCTTGTTTAATAACACGGCTGAGCACCTTTCATTCATAGTGATTGTACAAGCTTCTTCGAGTCTGCCATATGACACAAACCTTTCAGAAATTTGGTGTATTTTGGCATTTGAGCTAGGGCTTCGATGAAGGGCAAATTGATGTGGAGTTACTTCAGCTTTTCTAAAAACTTTTTCTACTGAGCCTCTTTTTTTTTCTTAATCTTCTGGGAAAAGGAACTGGTGATGTTTGTTTCTCACTTGATAGCTGAAAAAAGGTTCGTTGGTTTTCTGGTGTTGATCATTGGTGAGGACTTCATTTGATTCAACTGGCTTGTCTTGATTTACTACCAGAGGTTCTTCGGTGTGTAAGTCGGCGTTGTTATTTTGAATATTTTGAGTCGTAGTTTTTCTACCTCTAGTAGTTACTCCTTTAATTTCGCAATTTGTCATCGAAGTATTATCGATCAACTTTAACAACTCTTGTACTTCGAACCTGAGCTTACTTAATGAATTGTTCCTTTCTTTGAATAAGATCTCCTTGGTTGTTTAGAATTCGCATATGAATGTTATCATCTCTTCATGTTCTCGTTTTCCTTCGTTAATGAATTTGTATAACATTTCTTCCATTGTTAACCTTATTTTCGGATAGGTAAAGTGACATGGACGAAGTCCAAATGCTGCTCCTGAAAAATAAGACATGATTCAAAGTAAAGCTATTATAAGGAAATAGACTTGCAAATATATTTAAAAACCTAAGTCAATACGCCGTATACAAATAATTAAATACATCGTATTACTGAACAGAACGGATACGCTGTATTGGACAAAAAATTAGATACGCCGTATTCAATGGAAGTGGATACAACATATCGGTTTATCGACCAGAACAGTAGTGGATACACCATATCGGTTTATCGACCAAAACAGTGTATTTAGAGAAAACAATTAAACTAAGCAAATATACAACAAACCATTAAAGACAAATATACAGATGCAATTACATTAATATACCTAATCTAAATGCACTAAATCCTAAGGGTAGATTAATAACAAATGTAAAAACCAAATAAAATAAAAATCAGATTAAATTTCACTCCCGTCTACCGCGGCGCCAAAAACTTGATTGTGTCGTTGTGTGGTGTATGATTTTATGATTTCAAGTTTTAAATTTATATTTTGCCGACTTTACCAAAAACAACACTTTAACGGGCAGTGTACCCAGTCCAGATGGATTTCCGTGGTAAGAGGGTTTTTTTATTTGGGGGGTCATCACTAAGAGCGAGAACAATCTTCAATTATTAATATTATGGTATCTAAACTAAGTAAATACCAATACTAAGTAAAACCTATGCTAAACCTATGTCAATCCTAAATCTAATGGATAAGGGGGTTTTTCAGCCTAAGAGACTTGCACCTGTTTATGGTGACTAAAATCAACTTAGGACACTAAAACACACGCAGGCAAATTAACAGAAGATAAAAGAGCGGTCTAACCATATATAAGAAAACTGTATTAACCCTTATTAATCCAATCAGAACGTTAATTTGTTTATTTATTGCAATGAATACTTATCTTGAGGTGGCATATCATTCTTAAGACTTACGCGGTACTTCTTCCTAAGACCTAGATACGAAGAATTCTGTCACAATTAAACGTATTCGCATAAAGCATCCTTATTTGCTGATTATAATCTATCTTAGAGATTAAAGCAATGGTGATCTTGTTAAACCCTAGCTCATAGAGACTTTACCCACTTATTGCTTAATGGAAATTCATACACTAGTAGTCCACTAACTAAGTCTTTACCAATTAATTAAGAGCATACTTGTTGATCCCTGGGGTCACCACCTGCTCAGTTCCACTAAGCCACAAATCAAATGGAAAAGATAGGTAATTTATTTATGATCATCATTGGTCCTAGATGTAAAATCACTATATATAGAGCCATACCCGTCATCTAGATTACTTGGTCCGAATCACAAGATCCTATTGAATGATAGGTCGCATACAAAAGCACGTAACAAGTAAAAAACTGATAAAACATAACAAGCAATCAACGATAAATTAAGCGATCGAGAATAAACAAACCAAACAATTCAGATCTTCAAATTTATGCATAATTCCCGAAAGGAATTAGCCTTCAATACGTCTAATCAAATACAAAACGTAATAATTTAGCCAAGGTAAACATAAACGCGTTAACATATGATACCAATAACAGAACCGACATTACAAGAGTAAAGGAAGAGTTATAATTTGTTTCCTATGGAATTAATTACGTTGCAAGACCTCTTCTACTCTTCTTCTCCTTGAAAATCGACTTTTATGGTTTAGGTATCGAAAATATGATTTAGCACACTTAAAACTCTTTTGAGTTTTCTATTTATAAGGCCTAGAATTAGGGTCAATACAAGTGTAATAGAAAAGGCTTCCGATGCGGCATATAGGGATTTCTGGAGTAGGGACCACATTCGTATCTTCCAGAATCCTTTATTTCTATAGCTTGAATACGTCGTAAAGGTACGGCGTATTGGGTCTTCCTTAACGGTCGATCTTGACTTCGTCCTTCATGGTCTTTTGTGAAGTGCAGGCACAGATACGCCGTATCTTCCTTGATGGATACGGCGTATTGGATGTCAGAACATTAATCTTCAAATTTCTTCGTTATAAGGCTCTAGAATGCGTGCCTTTTGTGCTAACCTTGACCAATAACTAGCCATAATAACAGACTAACTTCTCAAATACAACCTGATTAAATGAAACAATTCTTTGCAATAATTATAACAAAAAGTGGTTATTTACATTGGATACAATATGCTATAAAAAGTGATGTTTATTTGAATCATCACACAACAAAGGTTGTGTTTTATATTATCTATTAGATCAAGACGTTGGTGTATATATTTCTGTGTCATTATCATGGGAACGGTCATGAAAGTATCTAGCAACTGTCCCAATTATTTGTTTTGGACATTAATTCTAATTATTTTTTGTATATTTTTATTTAACAACAATTATTTTCCCTTTCCTAATCCCTAACCTTAGGTCTTAATCGAATGAGGATGCGAGCAATCATAAATGTCTATTCTGTCGTTAATGCCAAGTATGGTGTGATTTGGTCGCCTTGTTGTTTACATTACTAATTGTTGAAAGATTGAAAAGATCCAATACCATTATAGTCATTTTTTTAGTCTCCTAACCCGATTGGTTTTTTCTCGAGTGAGGAATTGAATGCAAGCATGTATTCTATTCCAATGTTTAGGATGTGTATATGTGGATATTTATCGCCCTTGCTCGATTTAAACGACTTTGTAAAGACTACTAGTCCTATTCTTAGCTTATTGAGTTAAGGTCGAATGCAGTCTATTTGTCTTCCCATCATGAGGGTGAGTGTGTGATTTTGTCAAATTTTCCTGAATATTGGTACCAATAAGAGAATAGAAAGAGTGGATCAAACCTTTAAGCCTTTTAAAACCCAATTTAACTATATAAACTTGTTACTCCTTAGCTTTAGTGGTGAAGATGTGTATCCTTGCCAAGCTTATGATTGAATACTCGTCACGATCGAGCAATTGAGCAAATTAGTTACATGTTACCACATAGATTAGTTGAGTGATTTGAGTGATTTCATCTTCCTATTTCGTGAGGTGTTTGGTTGTGTACTAGTGATTAAACGAATAAATGCTTAAAGAAAAATCCTTAGGGATACATTTTCATAAATTTCTAAAGGCTACTTGAGGACAAGTAGGATTCAAGTAGGAGGATATTTGATGACATCAAATAACGTCACTTTTATAGCATCATTTATCCCATGTAAATTACCCATTTTGTATAATTATTGTAAGAATTGTTACTTAATCGTTTATATTTGAGATTTGCAGTAATTATGGAGTACTTTATGAAGATTAGCTAAAAGGCACGCATTCTGGAGCTTAAACGAAGAGATTTGAAGAAACTGTTCTGACATTCTATATGCCGTATCCATCAAGGAAGATACGGCGTATCTGTGCCTGCACTTCACAAGAAACCAACGAAGAAAAAAAACCTATATACCGTATCCAGGAGCTATCATACGCCGTATCCAAGATATAGTATACAAAGATTCTGGAAGATATTGAACGTGGTCCCTACTCCAAAAAACTTCCAATACGCCGTATTGACTTCAACTAATATGGCGTATCGACCAAATTCCAGACAGTATAAATAGAAAACTAAAAATGAGTTTTAGGTGTGCTTGATCATATTTTTGATACCTTAACCAAAAAAATCGATTTTTAGAAGACAAGAAGAGCAGAAGAGGTCAAGCAAAGCTACTAATTCTATAAGAAACACCTTGTAATCTCCTATACTCTAATAATCATTCGATTTTTGGTATCATTCGTTTGAAAAACTCGGATATAGTTTACCTTGAGTTGATTATACTCTTGTATTAGATTACAATGATTAAGGGAATTATTTACTCTTGTATTGATTACAATGATTTAAGGGCTAATACCCTTGGGTATTAGCCATGATTATGAAGATTTAAATGTTTGGTTTGTTTATATCGACTGCTTAATTTATCGTTGATCGTTGTTTATGTTTATCAATTTATACTTGTTCACTTGCTTTTGTATGCGACCTATAGTTTTGTTTGGGAAATATATTTTGAGTTGATAAGACAAAATAATGAATGAAAAGGAAACAAGACGGACTTTAATGACAATTCAAGAATTCTACAAGCTGGTGGAGGATATTCTACAAAAGATAAAAGATCTAATAAGATATATTCTTGAATATAAAGATGAAGTTTATAAAAGAATTAAAATATATTAGTTTCCTTATAACAATTATGTTTTCCCTTGTAAATCTAGATGGACTCTACTATATAAAGAGATCCCTAGATATAGTTTTAGGTGTGTCAAAGATGTAAACACCAGGAAAGTGTGTGTGTGTTCTAGGCGTCAAGTCTAATTATAGACGCCTAGGGTTTGGTTGTTAACCTCAAGGATATTAGATTCCTTATTATAGATTAGATAACAAAAACTTCCTATGATTGACTCACGTAGAATTGGGGCTTTTAGTAGTCATTGTATAAAGATGATGATGAAACCTTGTTAGGCAATAATAAAGAATGTTCTTAATGTTTATTCAGCTATGCATTCTATTGTTCTTTGTTATTGTTCATCCTAGATTAAAGTTCTAATCAAACTGAGATTAAACGATCGTATGGTTTCCACAATTGGTATCAGAACCTCGTAGCTCTCGATCTAGGATCTACAAGGTTTTTGAAGAAACCTTAAAAACTATAATTTTCAAGAAATCGTTTTGGGTAAAAGTCTTAATAGGGTTTTGAAGATAAGTTGTTGTAACAAGTGTTTATAATCGTCCTCTCTACCTGTTATGGGTATGCAATATGATTGTAAATCATTGTTACTATTAAGGGTTTTCTTTGTATCGAATTTGGGTTTCTTTTTCGATACATTCAAATTATTCGAAAATCGATGAGTTTAGGTTTAAAACAAACCCAAATTCGGATTAAGCAATCTTTTTGGTGATGGATCTGGCTTCTTTGGTATACAATTGTTATTCTGATCATCATCATGGAGATAGGGTTTTAATCTGTTCGGGTGTTTTATGCTCCACCACAAAGCAATCCATGGGGTCTCGTTAATTTGTCTAATAATCATGTGAACTCCTAAAACCCTAACTACTTCACAAACCATGTTTATGATCATTGTATTTTGGCTGTCTATTACTTTATCATCTTATTTTGTGGATCTGATTGTTGTTAGCAACTCGAGTAAACACTAGCTGTTAGAGTTTAGTTGGTATGAATTCATGAGGAGCCGGGATCTACAAACCATGACATTAGGGTACAATGATTTTGGTGTATGGAGGTTGCATGGTGTATGCTAGTGGTGGTATGTAAACGAAAACAACACTAGAGAAGAGATTGATACAGAAGTTGTGATTGCTAGGTCACATGGGGTATTTAAATGATACAGAAGTGGTGTTGTTCGTTGGTTTGGATTTAATGTTTTTTTTAAAACAAAATATAAAAAAAAAGAACCATGAATGTAAAAACTATGGCCAAGGACTTAATGCTGCTATCATAATTTTAATGCTGTTCATGGATTAGTACTGCTTGACGTGCATGAAAAGCAGAAAGTATAAGAGAAAGATTGGGCCAAAAGAGGATTCGTTTTGTTTTTAACAGTTGGTTTTGATTTTCGTGGTTAACATGGGATGTGAAGGTTCACATGTATGTTTATACTGCCAACATAATGTTAATACTACTTTTTGGGCTCAAAAGAATTAGTGTTGTGCGTGCTTAAGGTTTTAATACTGTTTAAAGTAAGTTTGTACTGTCAAAGAAAAATTTGTACTGCTTGCTATGTCCGAGAAGAAGTTTATACTGCTAGTTTTATTCTGATATCGTACAATACACACACAGAAGGATCTTAAACAGGACTAACAGTTTTTGAAGGTTATTTGTTTTTTATTCTACTATTTGGTTCTTGGATGTTTTAAATGTTCTTAAAGGTTTAAAACAAATAAAAAGGCTCGTATATTTACAGAAGATATTTTAAGAAGAGAGATTGTTTATCACTTATTGGAAGTTGATGTATAATTCACAGGTTTGTGTTCTTATCATATCTCAAATGGCTTACAACATTTGGAGATAACTTGTTCGTGCTTACAACGGTGTGACAAAGAATTGATGAATCTAGCAAAGGTGTGTGATCTAACTTATGGTGCTCAATGCTTACATTTGCTATCACTTTGGTTATGTGTCTCATAGAAGATGAGGATTTTGTCAAGAGGTTGCGATCTACTTATACTTTGGTCTTGGTATGAGTTTGACGTCATTGGAAAGTACAGATATATAAGAACAAGTTTTGGGGTTTTCTACTTCACATCAAGTTCGTTATACTTAGTTTTCTTCATCAAGTGATCATTACATAGAGCCTACAGAATTGAAGATTCAAGAAATGGTTAACACATGGTTTCAAGGGAAGCTTATTGTAAAATGTTAACCATTTACATGCACCACATGAGGTGAAGGTTTTAACCTAACTACTGTAAGTCATGTTACTACTGCTGATTTAAGTTTCTACTGCTCAATGTTCATTTGACTTAAGGTGCGTCATGAGGGTAATTTTGAGTTGATGGAAGGCTGAATTTGAGCAGTGTGATAGTGGTTTCGTGTTGGTCCGAAATCAAAGTTTGCATAACTCTATGTTAGGTCAGAAAAAGTGTCGATTATGTGGTTTAGTTATATTTAGTCAATAGTCTTTGTTTTGTTTAGTATAAAGTAGCTTGTAATAAGATATATTATGCTAAAATAAAGAAATAACATAATTACTAAAGATTAAGGGACTAGAAGTGAAAAATAAGGAAGAAGGCTCATTTTCTTCTCCTATACATAACCCATTTAATCATCAAAGAGGGTGATGCTTTTGTATAAACAATATTCGCCTTCCCTCTATTTAAAATATTTGAAATTGAATACTTTCCCCGTCCTCTACTATTCTCTCTAGAAGTGATGAAAAAGAGAAAAAGGAAAGATTCTAAAATACCGAGCTTCCATGATTGATAAAATGTATGAGTCAAGATAAACAAGACCTAACAAGAGGTAACATACGCCATTAGAGAATACGATTGAGAGTCAATATGTACGTTTGTATCCACGTCCGAGAACCTCGTGATGACGACTCGATGAAATCGGTTGAGGCGTTTGATGCTTGTTCGAGTAAGTTTTGACAGTAATTTCGAGTATTTGGAGCGTTTATCGAATGTTATCGAGTGTGGTGTTTGCATTTCAGTAGTTTTCTAACAGTTATCAGAATTTTTGCTACATTCGCAGAGTTGATTTTTAATACTCTCGTATCAACATTCTTGAAGTTAAGGAATTTCAAAGTAGTCCTTGAAGTCCTTATCTCGATGTAACAAGTATAGTAATAATATACACTCATTTTGGATTTATCGAAATCGTATATTAGGAGGATAAGTGATAAACTCATCTCGGTTCTATCGAGTTTTATAGCCTTTCACACTTTTTCGGTTCTATCAAAAAGTGTGAATAAGGAATTAGTGCTTTTAAATCTCGGAAATACGATTACTAAGTGTTAAAATACATCAAGATCACGGTTTTATCGTGAATTGGGATTTTGAAAAACAAATTTGTCAATTTCTAAAAACTCGGAAATCAAATTCGGTTTTATCGAATTTGATGTTATAAGTGTTTTGGATTTCCCATAATCAATAAGTTTTGGTTTTATCGAGTTGGTGGTTATTGATAATCCATAATATTCGAATTTTTCAAAACTCGGTGGTATGTGTTTAATTACACATACCTTTGACCACTAAAAACGGACTTAAATGACCAAAAACAACCAAAAATACATTGTATTTGTATGTTTGCATTTGTATGTGCAGAAAACGATATCCAAAGAAGGACAAAAACGAAGCAAAACGACAAACCGAGCAGAGAACGGAAAGACCGTGAGAAGTCAAAAGACAAGTCAAAGTCAAACAAAAAAGTCAAAGTCAACCTCGGAAGTGGCAATCAGGAAAAAGCATCGGAAAACGAACCCGAAAACCTAATTGTTAAAAGTGGTCCCACCGTACCCACCAGTGGGGACCGTGTCAGCCCCTAATTATTGTTACAAACCTAAAACACTATAAACCTTATAAAGGCCCAAGTTCCTTTTTATTTATAGCCGGCCCAACAATGAGCCCAAATCACCCCCTTATAACTCTCGTTAACCACAACCCCCCTTTTTAAACCTTACATCGTTAGCCTTTTAAGACTAACAGTGCAAAACATATTACAAACTATTCAAGAGCCAAGGTTTCACACTTCAAGAAATATGATGCCATAAACACCTATACACCCTCAGGAACCATTCTGGATTTTCCAAAATTCAATAAGGCGCCAACAACTGTACATCTTCCAGGTTGTGTCCTGTCCTCACTACCCGCCAAAATACTCCAACACTATTCCCCTTTCTTCTCCACTTTGTCTACACACCCCACACCTTATCCCACCACATGACACCTTGGCAATCCTTTACATGCTCTTCTTCACGGAACAATACAAGAATCAAGGGTAGAGGATGATATGACTTGTGTCACTACTTCATTGTTGGATGGCACTGATTGAACTTGGTCCCGTCTCACGACAACCAAACACACCGCCAGTGAGCTCTCACAAAGAAAGCACAAGTCCTAGAATCTTCTTTTGCTTAGTATAAATAGGCTCATTTGTAAGCCTTTGGGGGAGCTTAGTTTTTAGTAATTTTCAGCTTATAATTTAAGTCTTTTTAGCTTATTGTAATGTTTTGTTAAAAGCCTTGTACTAATTTTCAGTTTAATGAAATATTGAAGTTTTTTTAAGTTATTATCATGTTTTAAGTTAAAGTGTAGGATGAATTAAAACTGTTCTTAATAACTCACAAAAGCTCTTTTATAACTTTCTTAAGCTGTTACTTAAGTCCTTGTAAAGCTCTTTCATAGTTTTAAGGTTTAAAGCACATTTTAACTAAAAATCACACTCAAAAAGCTGCAAATGGAAGATACGCCAAAAAGGGAATGGGCTTAATTGTTGACACTTAGCTTATTTTTTGATAAGCTAGAGCTTTGTAGATAAGCTCTTGTTGAGCTCATTTGCCCTGTTTAAGCAATGGCCTTTGTAAGTCTTACATTTTCCATTTAGCTTATTTACTATTTCAACTGCTTATTTGATGCTTTATTGTTTGCTAATATTTTTCTTATTATGCATTATATGAGTTTGATGCTTATAATGCTTGTCTTGTGTTTTAAAAATCATTTTGTTTGAATTTTTGTTAAATTCTGTCTTAATAAGCTTAGAAGATTGCATAATCTTTTTAGCTTATTTGAGTGCTTATTTGATATTGAAATTTGCTAATATTGATAATATAGCTGATATAAACACTGGACTGGGTAATTTTGTGGCTTAAATCAATCTAAATCAATTTAAAATTGGATTTAAGTGTTTAATGGGTGTTTGGTTTAACTGAATTTGAAGGTCAAAATGGGTCAAAAAGAGATATGTCTTTTGGGTCAGTTTAGTTTAGCTTAGATTAGGTCCTAAATTCCAGATTGTTTAGGTGTTTTAAGTGTTAAATCTCATTTTCATGGGTTAAGAGTTGTGATATGAATCTGTTAAGCTATGCGATCATATTTATTTTGCTATCGTAGATTGTGCTATTTGCTATATTGCGCTATTTGGTGATGTGTCAAGCAATGTTCGCATATGCTGTTATGCATGTGTTAAAACAAGTTAGAAACCAAAGATAATAGGCTTGCATTTGTCATATTTGTGTTTTTGTTAAAGCTAGTCAAAATAGGCTAAGTGTTGAAAAATTTGAGAAAATGCCATTTGCTTTTTATAGCTTATTCTAAATTTCAAAATGGTTTTTGATTGTTGATTCTTGTTCTTTGAGGTCAAATCTCAATCTGTTTGTAGGTTATAAGTTCATAAGGTTCTATTTGTTAGCTTATTTTTAAGCTCAAAAGCTTGTATTTGTGAAGATTGCAAAAGTTTAAGAAAATTTTCTAAGTGTCAAATCTGTGTGTAGATAGCTTTTTCATGAAGCTTTTTAAGTGCTTATTTGAATTTATTCAAACTGCTTTTTCTTTGTTGCTTATTGTAGCTTTTTGGCCAGATTTTTTAGTGGTATAAGCACGAAGCCATAAGAAACGTTTTCTAGCTTTTTTTTTAAGCTAGAAAAGCCCCCTTTTGGCTGTTTGCTTATCAGTTTTGGCTAAAAAGCTATTTGCTTATTTAGGCTTATTAGCTTATTGCATTTGCTTATTCTAGGTTTAGTATAGCTTATTAGTGTTATTTAAGTCCCCTTTAGCTTATTTCCTTTAGTTTAGAGCTTATTTAAGCTTATTTGCATTGTAGCTTAAAAGTCTTAAGTTTTATAGCCTTTTTAGTGAATCTGTCATTCAAGCTATGTAGTTCTTAATTGTTTCAAAATGCTTATTAGGTAAGTTAAGGTCCTGTTGTTTCGCTTATTCTTCTTTTTCATTTGCTTATTAGTGCTTAAATAGCTTAACAGTTAGCAAAAAAGTCATTAAGTGTATAAAGCTTATTCTGTCACTTTAATAGCTTATTTTAGTGCTTATTTTGGTTTATAAAAAAAGTGGTTTTGTAAAAGTTGCTTATTTTTAAGCCCTTTAAAAAGTTGTAAAAATGGCTTTTAAAAAACATTTGGGAGTTAGGGGAAGTCCCAGGTGAGCAAGGCTCGAACCCGGGACCTCACCCCTACTCACCAAACGTTTTACACAACACACACACTACCACTAGCGCCCTTGGGACTTTTCTGTTAGAACTTGCAACATCAATTTATTTATACACGTTTTCATCTCTTTTTGTCATAAGCACTTCGTAGCTTATTTTTAGCTTTTTAGGGCTTATTTGATAAGCTGGCTTAAATAGCTTATTTTTCCTAGGATCTTTACAACATTTAAGACTTTCCTGCAATTTTTCATATTTTTCCAACTTTATTTGTTATTTTTATTCATTTTTCGAAGAGTAGAATTTTAGAAAATCATTTAAAAATAGTAAATTAATTCAGAAAAATACAAAAAAATAGTTTTTAGATTTAGATTAAATATTTTTAAGGTTTACAAAGTTTAAAATCTCTTTCATCATTTTTAGATTTTAAATTTTATTGGTTTTTTTTTTTTTTGCTTTTTAAATTAATTTTAGGAAATTAGTGATAATTTAAAAAGTAGGAGAGATATTTTTTTGAGTTTTATATATTTTAGACTTTTCTAAAGTAGAAAATCATTTTTTGGAATTTTTAGGAATTAATTTGTTATTTTCTAGAATTTTAAATAGATTAAATAGGTTTTTAATTCATAAAAAATTATAAAAAAGTCAAAAAAATATAAATCCTTTTTAGAAAATTTTCTTTTGTTATTTTATAGGTTTAGAAACTAAATTTTTGCATTTTTAGGTAATATTTGCTAGTTATGTTTTTTTTAGTTGCGTTTTTAGGATTCCCCGTTTTGCGTTTTCAGTTTAAAATAGTTTTTGCCTTAATTGTTTTTAAGTGTTTGCATTAATTTTCCCTTAGTTTTAGAAAACCAATCTAAATCTTGTTCCATTCAAGCATCGATTATCAAAACGACTCTCGACTTTCAATTGCATTCCTCGTTGGGGATAACGACCCGGGAATCATACTTCCGGTTTACTACAATTGAGATTTTTTGATAATTATCCTTATTATATATTTATAAGTATTATATATTTATTTATATATTTAAAAGGGTTAATCAGAAACGATCAATTTTTGGCGCCGTTGCCGGGGAGGATTGTATACGATTGTTGTTGCGTTTGACAATTTGTGCTTTGAAGATCCTTCCGTGTGAAGTTATTTTGCTTATTTTCAATAACAAAAATAAATAAAAAAAGATTTTTCTTTTATTAGTATATAATATAATAAAAAAAAAAATCACAATTTAAAACATTGTCCATAAAAATAAATAAAATTCACCATCAATATAATACTTTCAATTGAATATTATAATTTAATAAGTATCCCGAAGCTAAAGATCAAAACTTAACCTCTTATTCTCTCGCGAGGTACGGTTTCAACCTTGAAAGTTTAAACAAACTCTAAGAGGTATAAGGCGGGTCGTTCCAACGAACTACGACCCTAAAGGAGAAAGGTTTTTAATAGCTTCAACTCTTTCCAACTCCTCCGTCCTTGTGTGCGTTTTCTCTTTAAAGATTTACCAGAAAGCGAGTTGCTATTAGGTTTAATGTCTTATCTCATTGTCCTTTTTACTGGTTTTTTTTTATTATTTTTTTTTGTGGTTGTTGTTTTTTTTTTTTTTTAGTGTTTTTTTTTGTTTTATTATTATTTTATTTTTTTTTTTTTTTTTTTTATGATTTTATCTTTTTTTTTTTTTTTTTTTTTTTTTTTATTTTTCGTTACTAAAAATAAATTGTGATACATTTGTAGAAAAACTAAAAAATTTTAAAAAATTAGTATAAATTTTCTTTTTATATTTTAGTGCATGCGCACTCGTTCTTACTCTCGAATTCTAACCGTCCAACAACGACAAGTCAACCCGACACTTTGTTGAACCATTTAATCTTGTGGAACCAATTGAAAATCAAGCTCCTCCCGTAGTTACGATGGCCGATAATCGTACTATGGCGCAATTGCTCGAAGCACCCACCGAGGGTTACGAGGATGCCATCGTTGTTCCCGAGATCACCGCGGACAACTTTGAGCTTAAGCATGGTTTGCTTACCCTCGTTCAAAACAAACAATTTTTCGGACATGAACAAAGAAGACCCTCATGGCTCACATTCGAATTTCAACAAGTTTCTTCTACTATGAATTACCTGAACGCCGATACGTCGGTAAAGCTTATGCTTTTCCCATTTTCCCTCGAGGGTGCCGCCCGGATTTGGCTTGAAAAAGAACCCCCTCGATCGATTCTTACATGGGGAATCTTGTTTCGAAATTCATCAACAAATTCTTCCCTCCTTCTAAAACAACAAACCTTCGAAATGAAATCACGAGATTTCAACAACGATTTGATGAAACTTTTTACGAGGCATGGGACCGATTCAACGATCTTCTTCGGGCATGCCCACATCATGGATTTTCGGAATTACATCAACTCGATACTTTCTATAATGCTTTGAACTCTAATGATCAAGATTCGTTGAATTCCGCCGCGGGTGGTAATTTTTTGGATAAAATGCCCCGAGATTGCCTAAGAATCATCGAGAGCAAATCCAAAGTTCGTAATTCACGTAACAAACCGGTTGTTGCCAAAGTGAGTACGAGCAATTCTACCCCCGGTATTTCTCCCGATGTTGCCGAACTTAAAGATATGGTGAAAGCCTTGCTTCTCGATAAGAAAAACCAATCCCAAGCTCCCGCTACCGTAAAAGCGGTCGAGGAAAGTTGTGTAACTTGCGGTGGTGCTCATTCTTACCGAAATTGTCCCGCCACCGATGGCAACGTTTATCGTGACAATATTCAAGAATATGTTTCCCAAGCCGCCGCAGCTAATTTCAATCAAGGAAATACCAGTTACCGAGCCCCGATTGCTAATCAAATTCGACCTCCCAGTTTTCCTCCCGTTCAACAAAACCAAGGAAATAACCAAAACCGTTACAACCAAAATCGGGGGAATAATTACAACCAAGGCCAAATTTATCGACCCCCGATTAATCAACCCCCGGTTCACCAAGCTCCACCTTACCAAGCTCCGGCTCCGCAAACACAAGGTGTGTCGAAGGATGATTTTCAAAACTACATCAAAGCTAATGATGCGGTTATGAGAAATATGCAAAACCAAACCCAAAACATGCAAAATCAAATGACCAATTTAACCGATTTGCTTACCAAGTTCATGAATTCCAATACCGCCTCTACTTCGGGCTCGGGTTCTCTTCCTAGCAACACCGTTGCTAACCCGAAAAGTGACTTGAAAGCAATCACTACCCGAAGTGGCGTTTCTTATCAAGGACCCACGATTCCTACTACTTCTTCTCCTCCTAAAGTAGTGGAACATGAAACCGAGGTGACGAAGGACACGGTGCCTTCTACTAATAATGGAAGTACCAAAGACGTCCAACCTCTGGTTGTCCAAATTCAACCCCAAGTACCAAATTCTGAGCCCGTTGTTGCTCACCGTAGTGCATCCGAAGCCTAAACCCAACATCAATTCCATACCGTTAAGACTTAATACCAAAAGATCCTCGAAAAAGCTAACAATCAAATTTGAGTAATTTTACCAAAACTTCAGATTGCATTTCGACATTATCTTCGCGGAAGCTTTTATCTCATCATGCCTAAATTTGCTTCGACACTAAGAGTATAATTTGTAACAAAGAGAAATTGTTTAATTTGGCAAGAACTACTGAATGATCATTGCCCGCGTTCTCCTCAAAAAGTTACCCAAAAAACTTGGAGACCCCGGCAAATTTCTAATCCCGTGTGATTTTCCCGGAATGGATGAGTGCTTAGCCTTGGCCGATCTTGGCGCTAGCATAAATCTCATGCCATTAAACGGTGGAAAAAACTTTCTCTTTCGAAGCTCACTCCTCTTGTATGACTCTTGAACATTTCTGACCGTATCGATTACCCACCGATCGGTATCGCCGAAGATGTCTACGTAAAAGTAGGAAAGTTCCAATTCCCGACCGACTTCGTAGTCGTTGTCTTTGATGCCGATCCCCGAGTTCCTCTAATTCTTGGGAGATCCTTCTTAAAGACCGGACGTGCCTTGATTGATGTTTATAATGATAATTTAACTCTTCGTGTTGGAAAAGAAGCCGTAACATTCAATCTTGATCAAACTTCGAGATACTCCTCTAATGATGATAATTCTGTTAACCAAATCGACGTCATTGAAATGTCTTGTGAGGAGTATTCTCAAGAAGGTTCCGGGTTCCTCGCGATGTGAATCGTGAGTGGCAATCCTCATCTCCATAATCTGATCCGATCGTTTCTACCTCTTCTCCGACTCTCACTCCCTTCGGGGATAGTGATTTTCTTCTCGAGGAAGTCGACGCTTTCCTTGCTCTTGAAGATGATCCAATTCACCGGAAGTTGATGACTCCTATTATGACCCGAAGGGGGACATTCTTCTTCTTGAAGCATTTCTCAATGATGATCCATCATTACCCCCTCCCACTCAAGGAAATTATTTGCCTGAAATTCGAAAAGAACTTAAGTTTGTGAAGCTAAAATGATAATCTTCAATTGATGAACCATCCCGAGGTTGACTCAAGGACTTACCTCCTCATCTCGAATACGCATTTTTGGAGGTGACCAACAACTGCCGTCATAATTGCTAAGGACTGATGTCGAGGAAAAAGCCGCTCTCATAAAGGTTTTGAAGTCATACAAGCGAGCCATCGCTTGGAAACTCTCCGACATCAAAGGTTATTACCCGGAATTTTGTACTCACAAGATTCTTATGGAAGAGGACTACAAACCGGCGGTTCAACACCAAAGACGGGTGAATCCAAAAATCTACGATGTCATCAAAAAGGAGGTTGAAAAACTTCTTGACGCCGGATTAATTTACCCGATCTCGGATAGTCCTTGGGTAAGCCCCGTGCATTGCGTACCTAAAAAAGGTGGCTTTACCGTTGTTGAAAATGATGAAAACGAGTTGATTCCGACTCGATTGGTCACGGTTGGCGTGTATGCATTGACTACCGAAAGTTAAATGAAGCCACCCGTAAAGACCACTTTCCACTACCGTTTATGGATCAAATGCTCGAGAGATTAGCGGGAAACGAGTACTATTGTTTTCTCGATGGTTTCTCGGGTTACTTTCAAATTCCCATCGACCCTCATGATCAAGAAAAGACAACATTCACGTGTCCTTACGGAACGTTCGCCTACCGTCGCATGCCTTTTGGCTTATGCAATGCACCGGGCACGTTCCAAAGGTGTATGATGGCTATCTTTCATGATATGATCGAAAAAACGATGGAAGTCTTCATGGACGACTTTTCGGTCTTTGGGAATTCATTCGGAAATTGCCTCTCTCGTGTAGACAAGATGCTTCAAAGGTGTGAAGACACCAATCTTTGTCTAAATTGGGAAAAGAGTCATTTTATGGTTAAGGAAGGCATTGTCCTTGGCCATAAGATTTCCAAAAATGGGATTGAGGTTGATAAAGCCAAAGTCGATGTGATTGCTAAGTTACCTCATCCCACCACCGTCAAGGGTGTTCGGAGTTTTCTCGGTCATGCCGGTTTCTACCGACGGTTCATTAAGGATTTTTCCAAAATTTCCCGACCGATGACTCATCTTCTTGAGAAGAATACTCCGTTCATCTTCTCCAATGAATGTATTCAAGCTTTTGAAACGTTAAAGAAAAAACTTACCGAAGCTCCAATCTTGATTGCCCCAGACTAGGACCTACCCTTTGAGCTTATGTGCGATGCAAGCGACTTTGCCATAGGTGCAGTCTTGGGGCAACGTCATGAAAAGCATTTTAGGCCTATACACTATGCTAGTAAAACAATGAACGAGGCGGAATCGCATTACACCACGACGGAGAAGGAAATGTTGGCTGTGGTGTATGCCTTCGAAAAATTCCAGTCTTACCTCATCTTGAACAAAAGCATTGTGTATACGGATCACTACGCCCTAAAATATCTCTTTGCTAAAAAAGATTCCATGGCAAGATTGCTCCGGTGGGTTCTCCTCCTTCAAGAGTTCAAGTTCAAAGTAATTGACACAAAAGGAGCCGAGAATCTCTCGGCCGATCATCTTCCCCGATTAGAAAATCCGTATGAAAATGTGCTCGACCCAAAAGAGGTAAAATAAACGTTTCCTCTCGAGACACTTAATAAGGTGACTTTTTGTGGTGACTCAAGTACCCCGTGGTTTGCCGATTATGCAAATTACCACGCAGGGAATTTTATTGTTAAAGGGATGTCGTCCCAGCAAAAGAACAAGTTTTTCAAGGATGTTAAACATCACTTTTGGGACGACCCCTTCTTGTTTAAAATATGTGCGGATCAAGTGATCCGGCGGTGTGTTGCAGGCTAAGAAGCTGTTGACATCCTCACAGCTTGCCATAGTGGACCCACCGGGGACATTACGGTGCCAACTACACCGAAGTCAAATAATGTATCCCATAGCGAGCTATGCAAATAAGTATGTAAACCAATTTGTAATCAATCATGTAAATGCATTTGTAAACAAGCATGTTCTCACCCCAAATATATGTAAAACGAGTAAAAACAGGGGAGCTATAAACTCACAAAATCCCTTAAAACAATCACATTGTTATAAGATAACCGAGTAAGTATAAGAATTTGTAGACAAGCATGTATCCCCCTCGCGGGTTATAAAACATTCAAAAGATTGAAAAGCGAGGCTATGAACTCACATTGATTAAAGACCACGATCAATTAATCCAATTAAATCACAACTGAATCTGCAACGATCTCGACCACGACCTATAATTATGTCGTTCGATTATAACACGTAATAAATACGACCAACGATGCGTACATCGTTACCACGAAATCATACATATTTTTATATGTATACATACATATATACATGTGATGAGAAATCCACTTGCGCGTCTTTAAACCTTAACCCTTAGTATATTTTATGTATATATACTATTTTCCGTCCAATCCTAACTTATCTCAATATTTACAGAAAGTTACTATTTTTAGACTCCCCGTTTTTAGAACCGAATAATGATCTTAAAACTATTAATTGAAATAATATATTAACCGACCTTTAGTTTTGACCCGCTATATCTTAACTTTTAAAGCAGACAATCCTCGCGGCAAAGTAAAATGTCATTACGAACAACTTTCGTGTTTCGCCGGAAGGCTGAAACGGACTCGAAAGTGATCAAATCATTTAATTAATAAATCTGCCATTTTTAATATTTATTAAAAATAACCTATTTTTCTACTAAAGTGTATATTCCGATTTCGATCCAGTTTCTTCGTTATTGAGAGTTAGAAGTCCCGTTTTATATCAAAACGTCCGTCAAAATATAATTTGTTATATTTTATAAACTAAAGTCCACTTTTCAAAGTCTCGAATTCCGAATCCCACGTTCTATTTTCTGTTTTAAATTATCCGTAATAAAGAGGCGCCAAAGTCCGTTTTTAGTTCAATTCTCGTCTAAGCTATATCTAAAATGTGTCTCTTATGGTTTATATTTTCTTATTAATCCTGCTTTAATACAATTTATATATTATCTCGACGCCGCAAGTTTCAACAGATTTCATCACATATAAATTTATCCGATCAAATATATGAAACAATTAATATATTTTTGTGTTAACCAAACTCACTTTATTTCGTTGTCATCCCACAACCAAACGTACCCTACGGCTGTTACAACACCAAACGAACCCGACAACATCCCAGCTGTCCCCTCCCCCCGGCTGTCCCACAGCCTAAACCCGACACACTCCTATGTGGGTGGTTGTCCCCGGCTGTCCCCGCAGCCGTTCCCGCAGCCGTTCCCGCAGCCAAACCAACAACCAATCCCAAATCCCTTTTGTTGCAACCCACGACCCGACACACCCGGCTGTCCCGCAGCCAAGCCGACACAACCCTTTATGTTATAACCCAAACCAACCCAAACACGCCCTAGGTGGGGCTGTCACAGCCAAACGCCCCCCTCGTCGGGTGGCTGCCACCTGAAACAAACGCACCCTAATCTGAGCTTAATAAACCACGCGCACCCTTTTCTTGTTTCTATACAAAACCAACACACCCTCGAGGTGTTGTGAACCCACAAACCAAACGAACACCCCTGTTGGTTTTTATAACCGAACCAAACCCGACGCCCCTTCCCGGCTATACCCGGCTGTCCACAGCCAACCCGACACCCTCCCCGGCTGTCAACAATCAAACCCGACGCGAACCAAACCCGAACGCACCATTTATGGTGCCATGGACAAAACCCACGCACCCTTGGCTTGTTTAAAATAAACCACACGCACCACAATCGGTGGCTGGCCCGAACCCGACCGCACCCTTTTCGGTGACAGAAAAACCAAACGGACCCCGGTGTGGTTTTTATAACCGAAACCAGACACACCCTACCTGTGGTGGTGCTAAACCCACATCAAACGCACCCCTTCTTGATGTTATTTTATAAACAAACGCACCCTCGTGCTTGTGAAGACCCAACGAAACAAACACCCTTTTTTGTTGCTGTTAAACCACCAAAACAAAACACTTTTTGTGGTGGAAAGTGGTGGTGCGTGGTGGTGATGGTGATGATGGTGGTGATGGGTTGCGGCTGTCGGAGAGGGGGAGGGGAAAAATTGGCGCGTGACCGCGAGTGGTAGTGGGGATCGAGTAGATCGAGTTGGGGGGATCATTTTTGGTAATGGTCGGAAAAACCCGCCGGAAAACTTTTCCGGCGGCGGCGGCGTGGTGGTGGCCGGAATCCGGCGGTGGGGGTGGTGGCCGGATAATGGGGAGGGAGAAGAGTGTGTGTGTATGTGTGTTTATAAGAGATGAAATGAAATTTTAATATATAAATTTTATATATATATAAAACTTTAATATCAAAATGTAATATGTTTAATAGTTGAGGGTTTGTTTTGTAAATATTTTACAGGGACCAAAAGTGAAAGTTTTGGGAAACTTTTATAATATATTGGTTCGGGACTCATTTGAGCGGCTTAACGAATGATTCAACGCACGAAACTTGCGCCATTGTTTTCCAAATCATTTTTCTGATAAAAATGAGTATTTACTTGATAATATTTCATAAATATTTTTATAACATTTAAAATAAATATCTGTTATTTATTTTGTGACTCAGTTAAAATAAAAATGAATTTTAACTCGGATATTCGCGTTATCAACAACGCTTAAATAAGTAAAATATTAAATAATTTTATTTAATATTCTTATTAAATAAATAGTGATCATTAAAAATAAATTTAATTATTTTTATGTGTCGGTACCCGTTGTGTGCAGTTCTAATGGTTATGAAAATAACGAAAGTCAAAAAGATTAGTTAGTTCTTAAAAATAAAAGTACAAAAAAAATTTAGAAAAAGGAAAAATACAAATTATTTAGTAAATAAGTGTAACTCGATTTAAAAAATGTAAAAACGAGGGCTTTCTAAACTTTGATTCTTAATTCCCCTCGATGAACATAGTTGAGGGGAATCGAGATTTTTAGTTCTTACTTATAGCATTGCGTGAGGACACGGCAATTTCTTAGTATGGGGGATTTTGGTATGTGCTTAATTACACATACCTTTGACAACTAAAACCGGACTTAAATGACTAAAAACGTACCAAAAATACATTGTATTTGTATGTTTTGCATTTGTATTGTGCAGGTAATGGATATCCAAGAAAAGGACAAAAATAAAAGCCAAATCGAAAAAGCCGAGCATGAGAACGGAAAGAGCGTAAAGAAAAGTCAAGTCAAAGTCAACCCCGGGAAGTGGATTTGGAAAGAGCATCGAAAACCGAACCTGAAAACCTAAATTGCCAAAAGTGGGCCCACCCATACCCACCTAGTGGGCCCGGGACAGCCCACTTACATCTTTATAACCCTTAAACCTTAAAAAACGGCCCAAGTCCTTTTTATACCACACCCGGCCCAATTAACCAAGCCCATATCCTCTTATAACCCCGTTAACCACACCCTCCTTTATAACACCCCCGTTAGTCCTTAAAAGGACTAACGGTGCAACATTTATAAACTCCAAGGACCAAAGTTGTACCTCCAAGGACCTTTAATGCATATACTTATATAAAATGGAGGGACCATTTGTGCCATATCACCAAACTCTCACCCTGCACCAAACAAACATAACAACCCCTTTTCCCGCTCACCCTCCATTGTTACTGTTCACCCTCCATTCCCAAAATTACACTTACCCCGAGGTTAAACCCACTTAAACCCCCTTCTAGAAGCCAATAATGATGCAATGAGTGACGTTTTTGCTCTGACGCGTTGGCAATCCAAAAGCAATCATTGGGGGAATGATTACGTGGACATATCCAAGGGCTAAGATGAATTTAAAGAAGCACAAGTTGATTTGAAGGGCCAAGATTGATGTTGCTTTTCCTCTCACACAAGAAAACCAAGTCAAGGGTCTAGGTCCTTCTATCCAGCCTATAAATAGAGGGCTTATCCCTCATTTTCAAGTGTTAAGTTTTTAGTACCTTTTAATGTAATTTCTATTTAAGTTTTTAAAGTTATTCTGTGTTTTAAATTCTTTGTAAAAGTTTAAGTTTTTAGTGAAAAGTTTGAGGTATTGTTTTTAAGATTCTGTGTTTGATCATTTAATATAAACTTTGGTTAATTCCCTTGTCAAGCTACGATGCAGGCTGTATTGATCTGGCGAGCCTTCTTAAATCTTTGCTTTGTTTAACTGTTAATACACTTATTTACTGTTTTTTTAATCTAAAAACTACCAAAAAATATTAAAGAAGATCCTCATAAGGACATAGTGTATTAAGGAATGGCCATAGTTAGTGCTATCTGGATAAGCTATAGATTATGATAAGTTGTTTTGGGTTTTGAAATTCATAAGAAAAAGCTTAGACCTTTGTAAGTTTTCATTTTAAGTTTTTAGCTTATTTACTATTCAACTACTTATTGGTGCTTATTGCCTGCTTATCTTTGCTAATTTATGCTTATTTGTGATGTTTAATGCTTATTATGCTTGTCTTATAGTTTAGAAGTCATTAGTTTAAGTTTTTCCTAAATCTGTCTTAATTAGCTTATAGACTAGCACAATCTGTTTTAGCTTATTTGATTGCTTAGAAGTTTGTCTAATAGCTGAATATTGCTTATTATGCTTGTTAGATATCGGTCTTAAAGGTTTCATAAAAATTTTAAGTTGCAATAAAAATGGCGTTTAAAGTATTTAAAGGAGTTTTGGTTTAACTATTTCATGGTTAAAATGATAAAAATAGCATTTTGACACTTGAGACAGTGTTAGTTAAGTTTTAGCTAAATTTTCCCTAAAATTCAGTTTGTTTAGGTTTTTAAGTTTTAAATCTCAAATTTAAGGTTTTAAGAGTTCATTGCTTGAATCTGTTGGAATATAGCTTATTTTAGTTGCTTATTTAATTGTGCTTTTGTATTTACAATTATGAAGTTGTTTTTATATGCATGTGTTAAAAGATGTTAGAAACCAACTTTAATAGCCTGAATTTGTTTGGTTTGTGTTTTACCAAAACTGTCATAGATGGCTAAGTGTTCAAAAAGTTTGAGAAAATGCTTTTTCATTTGCTTATTGTTGCTTATCCTGAATTTTAAACTCCTTTTTTATTGTTGGTTCTTGTTCTTTGAGGTTTAAATTTTATCTCTTTGTAGGTTACATAGTCATAAGGATCTGTTTGTGTGCTTATTTTTAAGCTCAAAAGTGTGCTTTTGTTAAGATTGCAAAAGTTATCAAAAATTTGTCTAAGTGTTGAGTCAGTGTGAGATGGCCTTTTCATAAATCTTTTTAAGTGCTTATTTGAATTTCAAAATGCTTTTTCTTTGTTTCTTTTTGTTGTAGCTTTTTGGTCCATTCTCTTCTTCAGTGTATAAGCCACTAAGCCATAAGGATCCTTTTGCTTAGCTTATTTTTTTAGCTAGATAAAGTCCCCTCTTGGCCTTTTACTTACTATTTTTTTGCCAAAATGACTCCATTTCTTATTTAAGCTTATCAGCTATGCTTTTGCTTATTAGGGGGTTAGTTTAGCTTATTAGGTTCAGTTTTAAGCCTATTTTAGCTTAATCTCTTAGTTAGAGCTTAATTTAAGCTTATTTCATCTTACTTAAAATTCTTAATTTTTATAGCTTTTAGTATTCTGTCAATCTAGCTTATTTTTGCTTGCTTATTTTTGTTTCTGAGTGCT
The DNA here is from genome assembly GCA_026074375.1 of Tanacetum coccineum. NCBI lineage: Eukaryota > Viridiplantae > Streptophyta > Magnoliopsida > Asterales > Asteraceae > Tanacetum > Tanacetum coccineum. The sequence goes on along the minus strand of BQNB010038422.1, from coordinate 6,601 downwards.
TTTTAGAGAATAACTTATTACCTTCATTAGCTTATTACTCTTTTTGGTTTGCTTATTTGTGCCTAATTAGCCAAACAGTTAGCATTTTAGTGTTTAAGTGTGTTTAGCTTATTCTCTCTTTCTTAGCTTAATTCGGTGCTTATTCGTGGTTTATAAAAAATGTGTTTTTTGTAAAAAGTGCTTATTTTTTAAGTGTTTTAAAAAGTTATAAAAAAATGGCAAAAACAAAAACATTTTAGGATATGGAAATCCTAGAGAGCAAGCTCGAACCCGGGACCTCACCCTTATCACCAAACGTTTTTGCACAACACAGACACTCCCTCTACCAACTCGCCCTTGGGTCTTTTTCGGTTTATCTTTGCACAATCAATCTTTTATATACGTTTTAGGCTCTTTAGTTTATAAGTCGTTTTTAGCTTATTTCACTGCTTATTTGATAAGCTGTTTTCACAAGCTTATTTTTACTAGATTCCTCACTAATCAAACTACTTTTCATGATTTTTTCCAGCTCCATTTCAAAATAGTTTATGTTGTTAAAACATGTTAATTTTCATTAAAATCATTTAAATTCATAAAAAACTATAAAAAAGTCAAAAAAATGTAATTCATTTTTAAAATTTTCGTTCACTTTGTAGAATCCTAGGAAATTAATTTTGCTTCGTAGGTTTAATTGCAAAATCTTGTTTTTTAAAAGAATGGGATGAATCCCTTTCGATGATTTTAAGAGTTTTTTAAGACCTAATCACCTTCATTTTTGTCTTAGTTTCTTTGTTCTAGCTTTTTAGTTAATTTAGACTTATAAAAACCAAAAAAGATCATTTTAGGACTTAATTTTGTTAATTTAGGTCCCGTTTAGGATTCCCGATTTACGTTTTTAGTTAAAATTTGTCTTACCTTAAGTGTTTTTAAGTTTTTGCCTTAATTTTCCTGTAGTTTTAGAAAACCAATCTAAATCTTGTTTCATTCAAGCATCAATTCTCAAAACGACTCTCGGCTTTCAATTGCATTCCTCGTTGGGGATAACGACCTGGGAATCATACTCCCGGATTACTATAATTGTGATTTTTTTATTCTTACCCTTATTATGTATTTATAAGTATTTATATATTTATATATTTATATTTATATATATTTATTAAAGGTGTGAGTCAGTATTGATCACTTACCAACGAAGCTACAACTGATCGGGTACACTGCTCGTTAAAGTGTTGTTTTAGGTAAAGTCGGCAAAATATAAATAGTAAAACTTGATATATATAATAACACCTACACGACGACACATCATGTCCCTTTTAGCTAAACTTCACCAATTGCTCGATAATTACTGCAAATAACAAATATAAGCAATTAAGTACTATTCCAGGCATAAGTAATGTAAGGAGCGATTTAGCTGGGATAAATGATGCTATAAAATAGATGTTATTTGATGTCATCAAATATCTCCCCACTTGAATCATACTTGTCCTCAAGTAGACTTTAGAAAACTTATGAAAATGTATCCCAAACCAAGGTTTAAGGTTTTTCCTTGAAGTAATTTTTTCATTTAATTACTAGCACACAACCAAACACCTCACGAATAGGGAAAATAAAAACAATCAAATCACTCAACTAATCTATGTGGTAACATTTAAGTAATTCACTCAATTGCTCGGTTGTGACGAGTATTCTATCATAAGCTTGGCAAGGATACACATCTCCACCACTAAAGCTAAGGAGTAACAAGTCTAAAAGGTTAAATTAGGTCAAGGTTTAAGGGTTGATCATTCTTTCTAATCTCTATCGATACCAATATTCCAGAAAAGGTGACAAAATCACAAATGCACGTCCAAATCCATGACCGCGACACTTGTGATTGCTCAGATCTTAACTCGAATAAGCTAAAGAGCAGGACTTGTAATATTCACCAATAGTAGTAAACCAACAAGGCCGACAAAATCATATATACACGCCCAAATCCATGATCGCGATACATATGATTGCTCAGATCCCCATTCGAGTAAAACCAAAGGTTAGGATGAAGAATGATATAGGGTAGGGGATAACTAATCCTTTCCCAATATTAATACACCAACAAGGGCGAAAAAATCACACATATACAGACAAATCCATGAATGAGACACATGTGATTGCTCAATCCCTCATTCAAACAAACCAAATGTTGGGAATTAGTCATGGGAAAATTGGTGTAAATATAAAACAAAACAAATAGATTAAGTCCATACAGATAAGGAATAGTGTTGCTAGCTACTTTCCCGACCATACCCATAAAAAGACATAAATTAGACAACTCATGCTTCTCATGAAAACAACCTTAGTTGGTATTCCCGTAACATCCAACTCCCAATCATCCATAATATACATACTATACAACAATAGTGACGATATCTACCACTTGTTACATGAAAATACACTAGTTGGTTTATATTTCGACCAACTAAAAATAATATACAACAAAACTTACTTCGTTGGTTTATAACACGTACCAACGAATAATCGATCATCATAAATAATTAAATGGTTAAGCTTAGACGAACCGATTATCTCACAAACCTTACCTTTTTTTTTTCTCTCTCTCTCTCTCTCTTTGTATTTTTCTATTTTTTTTTTATTTTTTTATCACAAACTAACAAACTGAATAAAGGTGTATTTTTCACCACTTTACGAACATGATAAATCTAAATAATTAATATTTGATCATACTACTGAAAGTAGTAACTACACGAGCACTAAGATAAACTACTTTCACATTTCCAATTGCATTGTGTAATTTCCCGACCTAACCATTGATAGAAAACAAGCATTGCGACAGGAAATACAATAGTTTACATAAAAGCAACTAGCAACCGTTTAAGGACTTAATCTAATAGGGTAGGCTAAGGTGTAAGTGTGTAACGAAACATAATTTGGTGTAAGAAAAGAAAGGAATGGCTCAGCAGATTTTTCTAGGGTTATCTTACTTTAAAAATGAGAGTAAACAAACAGTTTATATGTGGTTTAACTAACCAGTGTAGTTAGTTAATATCACAATATGTATAGGCTTTTTGGTGTAATCCTAGAAATTTACCAGTTTAAAAAGGTCACTCCATCTATTAAAAATAGGCTATTATTGTGGGCTCGAATAATATACCAAGCCATGTTCTAAAGTTACTATATCACAAACCAGCGGCACACTCATATTTTATTAATTTAGGGGTAAAAAGTAAGAAAACGAGATAAGCTAAATCCTCACAATTAGAAATTAGGGTTATGTGTACGGGTCATGTAACTAATAATTTCACAAAAAATATGCTATTTTTTTTTTTAATTTCACATAAATTAGGCATATTAATTGTAAAAATAAGGACAAGTAAGTGTTCTAATTCTCCTCCCCCCACTTGAAATATACAACACCCTCGTTGTATAAATATAACATAAAAAAAAAGGAATTTAAAGAATTAGAACATAAAACTCCCCTGAGATTTGCTCAGTATGATCCTCCATGTTGGGTATATGAGCAAGAATGTGTGTTGTAAATGCGTCTGAATACCAGCATGACCACAACACACATAGATTCCAGAAAATAAGCATCACCAAATTCATTCAATTGTCCAGTAAGGTTTCTGTATAAATGCTCAAAAAACAAGTACAATTCTATCTTTGGATAATCGTCGGTTTAAAAATAAAAACTAAAAACGAAAACTATATAAGAATTCGATACGCCGTATCCATATTTCAGGATATGCCATATTGAGACCTGTATTAGAAATCCTAAGTACAGGTCAGAGGTCGAATACGTTGTATTCATTTCATGAATACGCCGTATCGACAAGTCTAACGATAAAGTTTTAAGTGCAGAAAAATAAAATGATAACGTCCAGGTCGGGGTCAATACGCTGTATCCATAGGGTTTGGATACGCCGTATTGAATACCTGGGAAGATAGACTCGATAACATAACTGAAAATACATTCTGGGTTGTCTCCCGGCAAGCACTTTTATATACAGAATAGTCTTCAAGTTAGACTTGTTTCATCTTCACTTCATCCTTATAAAACAACTTAGGGTCGAATGAGATCCCAAATGGCACATGATGACGTACCATCCTAGCCGGCTCGAAGGCCTCCCCTTCGAGCTCGAAAGGGATCTACTCCCAATTATACCTAGAAACCTTCGAATAGTTTCTAGTGGCGTAAAATCATCTTTGCGATGGTTACCAGTAAAGGGAATCCGCCATTTGAAGACCCACACCCTTCGCGGTAGGTCTTCGATGAAAGTAGGGCAAAGGTCAGACTTGGTTAAGTCAAACCCACGTTCTCCCTCTCTACCAAAGTTTTCCCACTAAGGTAAAGATCATGGTACACGATTCCTGGGATCACCCCTTAAATTGTGAGGCACCTCCATGATCAACGACGAAAAATATTCTGGCTAGGCCATGTTCAGCCATTTCTATATACCTATAAATAGATAACAAGGTATTCAGGTATGTTTTACACTTCCAACACACATTTACTTACTTCACATACATTCAATTACTCCCAAAAGCACATATTTACTCTCACGCCGAAGGTGATTCACAGGGATACCTCATGCGCTTCACTTAATGTAGTGTTTCCATTTGTGTTGTCACAGGTTATACGAGACTTGGCAGTCAAGCATTCACCCTAAGAACTCTTCGATCCCCATCGAAGCCTGATCGTGTCCATATTTGCATGATCAGTGGCGCCATCCGTGGGTATTGACTTTTGAAAGTCAAACTCCTATTAAAAATCATCAATTTGGTCAAATTAGTGATAGAGGATCTCAAATGAACAATGAATCATCAACATCTAGCCCTCATAATCAAATCCCAGAAACAAAAACACAACTTCAAACGGCCTATGTGGATTCGGTCAAAAATGATTGAGAAATCAATTGAATCACACAAATGGGTTTGAACAACAAGCAATCCTAACCGCACCTATCCCACCATTCAATTTCAAATTCCAAACAACATTTTAATTTTCGAAAGCCTAGGTTTAATATTTAGAGATTCTACTCGTTTTAATGCATTTTAATTCGTTTCCTTTTATTTACAGATAGATCTAAGGTAATAGAACGAAGTTCAAGTCATACCTTAGCACGAAAAACATAAGAGATCAAGATTCCAAGGATGGCTAATTGAAGGTGGTGGTTTACGTGAGTGTGTGTGTTTTTTAGATTTGACCGATTTTTTAAGGTTTAACCAAATTACCAAACCGCCACCTATTTATACTAAGGGTTTTAGTTATGGCAGAATTGGTCATTGGGCTTTCATCATTCTTTTTGTATGATATCATCTTTCACAGCCCGGATGATGATTCTTGGATTTAGCTAGTTTCTAGAGAGAGAAACACATAGAGAGATATTTTCTAGAAAGAGAGTGTATGTGTTAAAGTGTAAAATGAATAATGACTAGCTCACCTCTTCCAAAGTTAGAAGAGGCTTTTATAGTTCTTACAAAGAACCGGGTTTTAGTACCCGGTTCAAAACCGAAAATCATACGATTAACTATTAAACTACGAGCTATAATAAACAGTAAAATACACGGGGTGACCGAGTCTTTTTCTAATATCTAACAATCTCCCCCTAAGGGAGGTCACCCCTGAAAATACTAAACTTAATCACTTCAGTCTTTAGCTCGTAGACATTTGATATCTTGTACATTTGGGGTAGTGATCTTTTGATTCATCTTTGACTTGTCTTTGATTGTGATCTTGAGCTTTCTTGAGATCATCACCCAAACATAATCTTACATCATCTTGTAATGGATCGCCATCTTGTGCACTTGTGAAGAAATACACGATATCAGAGTTTGCGGAAGCTTTGACACCTTTATGAGATCTTTCATAACTTCATAACAAGTGTAGGTCGTGTCTGAGCATTCGGTTATTCACTTGATATTTCTGGTACTGGGTATTTCCATCTCCATCTCCATCTTTAAATTATCCTGTAATGAAACAGTTAGCAATAAAGAGAAAATTGATTTGAAAAGACAGTCAAAGTGTTTCTTATGAAAGAATTTTGTAACACTTCGAGAGTTTTGATTGTTTGTCAAATCATCAATAACCGTCAATTCTTATACTAGAACAAGTTTGATTTACACAGAATCACACCATCGTTTCTTTCCAGTTGACACAAGTTTGATTCTTGTAGAATCGCACAAGTCACCTACCAAGAGCTTGTTTGATGTTGGCTCTAGCAGGATTTCCATCTTCATTGTGAATACCTTCGTATCACTCGGATGTTCTGGCAATATCACAAGGATAATGCGTAGGACTCTTAAGATAACCTTGTTTCCACAGTGTGTGAAAGACAAGATAAATGGAAATGTGTCCTAACGAGATTAATCGATGATCTCTTGGCTCTAGACTCGAAAGTGCGCTTTAATATTAGTGATCGGAGGCTGGAGCTGACTGCCACCTTTTCAATACCGACTTACTCGGAGTGAGTGAGACGGTAGATTGCATGTTTAGTATAACACCCCCATTTTCGGGACAACGCAGCGGAACATATATGGGTGTTAATTCATAGTACGATCACACATAATTCATAAAGAACGACTCAAAAGAGACGTTATAATAACATTGGTCCCAAAATAACATGTT
>BQNB010038421.1:10718-48767 GCA_026074375.1 Tanacetum coccineum | reverse complement strand
GGGTTCTGATCCTTTTTGTGTATTTATATTTCTATTTACTTATTGACACATAAAAAGAAGGGTTGGTTCGCGCGAAGTCAATTTTTGCATTAAAACTTGAAAGTTTTACAAAGCTGAAAGTAAAAGCTGTAAATAACTGAAAATTAAGCTAAGTTATTCTAAGATTAACTAGTTTTCTTAAAGGCTTACAAAAGACTCTTATTTATAGCCGAAGTCTTCAACTTGCAGCTTGTGCTTCTTTGGAGTCAATCTTAGCCATTGAAGATACTTGGGAAAGGTGAGGGATTGCCAACATGGCTTTTATACAACTGGGGGGGTGGTAGTAGGGTGGATGAAATGATTTGGCTAGGGAGAGAAGTGGTTTTGCAGAGGAGAAGGTATGGGGCGACATACCAGTTGTAACTGGGTTTTAGGGTGGGAAAGAAGACTTTTTGGGGGAAGTATGCAGTTTGGTCCCCTGAAGTTGTATAACTTAAATGCAATATCTACCCGGTTGGCAGTTTTGGCCCTTGTCTTTTTAATCTTTTGTAATACAACTTTAGGCTTGGCAGTTTTAGCCCCTCAAGTTGTATTTTCTTCATTTTGATGACTTTTGCTTTTGCTCTTTCCACTCCGTGCTTGGATTTGTTTGTCTTTGGTTTTCTTTTTGCTCTTTTTCTTGAATATCCGTTTCCTGCACAATACAAATGCAAACATACAAATACAATGTATTTTTGGTATGTTTTTAGTCATTTAGGTCCGCTTAATATAGAAAATGGTATGTGTATTTAAACACATATCAGTCATCAAGAAAAATAATATCCCCTTCCGAGTCAAAATCACTCTCAATACCCGGTGGTATCGAGTCTTCTGAAATAAGAAATGTATCAACCTCCTTTATAAGAAAGTCACTATCCACAACAGGAATAGGAGAAGATGAGGGATATTTGAGCTCAAAAGGAATAGAAGGAGTAAGATTCAATGCTTCAATCTTATCAATAAGAAGATTGACATTTAATAATTTCTCACGAAGAATTTCGTCCTCGATTTGAAGAATATCAATCGTTCCTTCTCCTTCATCAAAATTGTCTTCATCAATTCCCGGTAGAATTGGATCAATAAGATCGAGTTCACCGGCGAACTCATCGGGAAGAAAATCAATCTTAGGAGATGTGATCGAAATATCTCGACTAAGCAAATAGTCAATAAGTCCAAATTCGGCATCAAAATTATCATTATCACAAAAACATCATAAATATCGTCGGAAATACCCTTGGAATCACTTGGGATTGGGACAAGGTTCTCAACACTAGACTTTATTAATTCGTCCGATTCCGTTTCCGAAATAGTGCTAAGATGCTCGTCCCCCATATTTAGAGAGTTATCGGGTTCCTCGGTTGGTAAGTCGGGTGTGATTTCTTTAGTCGATCTATATAAAATAGTATACTCATCATCATCAACCATAGGAAAATTCCAATTTAGAAGAAAACTTTGAGCTGCCTGCTCCTCCTGCTCTTTCTGAACTGCTAGATTAGCCTCTTGCTCATTTTCAATAGGCTTAATTTTAAAAAATTTATCCTCAGCTAACAAGAGAGCCATTGGTTTTTCTTCAGGAGGTATATGATCAAATTTCTTTAAAAAGGTTTGAATAGTTTCCATTAAGTTTTCTCTGGCTTGCAAAATTTCTTTACTCATTTCTTGAGGAAATTGATGAATGACGGGCAACTGCGGGGGTTGAAATTGGTCAAAACCGGAAGCATTAGAATTATAGAAATTTTGGTTCATCGGTTGACACTGAAAATTTTCGTGAGTACCCCCGTAATTTTCATAACAAGGAAATTGTTGTGGTAAATTTGGTGAAGTTAGTGGAAAATTATTATCGAAGTTTTGATCGAAACACGGGTTCTGATTGTAAACAAACAGAACTTGAGGTGGACAATCGTAACCAAAATGAGCATCGTTTCCACATAACTCACAAATATTCGTCTCGTACTGGGTTATGGAGGGTAGTCGGAAAAATTGAGAGAATTTGGATTTGTATAATACTTATAATGAAAACAAATTCCTTCATAACGCATATTTCCACACCTTTCGCAATTACATTGTCGATAAATCGAACCATCTAAAGGACCTCCACACCCGTAGCAACTAGGTTGGTAATATGACGTCATTAGAATTAAACAATATAGAGGATAAGAAGAAAGAATTAAACGGATAAGAGGGTAAAGAAGAATATTTTTAGATTTTGAAAATAATTCATAAGAAAAGGAATTAAAATAAGAAAGAAAAATATTTTTGGTAACCGAAAGTCAAACGTGCACGGTGGCTCTCTAAAAATACGTACAAGAAAGCGGAGGAGTTGGTAAGCGCGAGGCGCTATTTAGAATAACCCTTCTCCTTTTGAGTGATGTTCTTAGGATCAAACCCGCCTTAAACTTTCCTTATAGCACGTAATCTAAAGGTGAGCCGTAACAACGATTATCAAACGGTTATTTTTATTTTTATTATTATGTATTTATTTAATGTTAAAAATAAAAGAAAAATAAGAATAGAAATGATATTTTTGTATTTTTATGGTTTTATAAAGAAAATATTCACAATTGAAAAACGATAACTTCACGAGGAAGGGTCTTCAAAACACTAATCTTCGAACGAAACACGAAAATCGTACACACCTCCCCGGCAACGGCGCCAAAAATTGATAACGCCCAAACATACTATATATATAATATAAGTATATAAGGATGTAGCAATTATAGTATAGTAAGTATTTTCCGTCGGATTTAAGAAACTAACTTTTAACCAAAGTTGTCTCAAAAAAAACCTCCCGGGTCGTTTTCCCTTGACGAAGCGCGAATTGAAAATCGGTTAAGTCCGTGATCGCGTGATTTGAATGGTATCAAAAGATTTTTGATTTGGTCTCTAATTCTACTAATGAAAACGAATAAAACATGTAAAGCACGTAAACATATAAGACAATTAAAAATTAAACAATAACGGGTATTTAATAAAACGCGACATTTAAACAAGTAAATCAAATTTAAGCCCTACAAATGCAAATTTATTTTTCTAAAATCCTAAATGACAAAAGAAAATTTTCAGAAAAAGAATTATATTTTTTTGATTTTTATTTTATTTATTATGAATTAAAAACACTTTTAATGAAAATTAATTATTAAAAATATTAAACTATTTTAATAAAAACTGGAAAAATACTGGAAATTAAATTGAACTATTTAAAACTTAGGAAAAATAAAAGAGCTGAAAAAGCTAATCAAATAAGCAGGATAATAAGCTAAAATAAGCTGATAGGCAAAATAGTAAAACAAAGCATAAAAGAATAATAGATGAAACTTGTGACAGAAAAGTCCCAAGGGCAGAGATGGTTTGTGTGTGTTGTGAAAGGGTTGACTATGGTAGAGGTCAGGGGTTCGAGCCTTGCTCACCTCTGACTTCCCATAATCCCTTTTTTTATTTTTTTGAAAATTTTCTTTTTGGAAAAGCTGAAATAAGCATTTTTTATAAAAACACTTTTTATGAAAAACACAAATAAGCTGGAAAATAAGCAAAACTAAATGGCAGTAGCTATTTAAGACTTAATGAGATATTGCTAAACTATTTGGCTATTTAAAACTTAATAAGCTAAGCTAGATTGGAAATAAGCTAAAACAGATTCATATGCTAACCTAATAAGCACTTAGGAACAAAAATTAAGCAATTAAAATAAGCTAAAAGGCATTGAAAAGCAATAAAACAGCAGGCATAAAAAATGAACTAAATGGACTTTTGCAACTTTTTAAGCTAAAATTAAAGCCTAATAAGCTCTAGGTTAAAAGCTATAAAGCTTAAACTGATGTAGACTAGTATGCAAAGAATTCAAATAAGCAAGAAATTAGCACTTAAGATTAAAAATAAGCAAAACATTTAAGCTGAAAAGAAGCAACAAGGGAATAAGACAGATTTCTATTTAGAGATATGAAAGGACTTTTGACAAATTTGCAGCTAAAAAATGGACTAAAAAGCATTAGAAATAAGCTATATTATGAAAACAAATTTAGAGAAAGACCTAATAAACATAAATGAGCAAGAAAGAAGCAAAAAGACCCTAAGTTTAAGCTAGAAAAGCTAGTTGTTCAGCAGCTAGAACAGATAAGCTCAGGGGATTAAAGTAATAACAGACTTGGCTTACTGAGGCCTAATAAGCTAACTCATAACCAAATAAGCAAAAATAGACCTACAACTATACCTAATAAGTACTTAGAAAAAGAAATAAGCCAAATGGATAAGCTGAATAAGCTGTTATGAGCTTGAAACAGCTTATCCCAAACACCCCTTTAGATTAAGAAAATGCAATTTAAGCTTAAAATAGATTAAAAAAACCATGAAAAGTAAAAACAGCTTAAGCATAAGAATTATAAAGGACTTTTAAGCAATAAAATCAAGAAAATAAGCACTTAATTATAAGCTAACCTATTAAGCATATTTTTGGGTATTTTTGGCATTTTTTTGAATGAAACTTGACTAAAACTTAAAACAGATGATGAATAGCTTAAAACTAAATCAAATAGGCAACATTAAGATTGAATAAGCACAAATAAGCAAAAATTAAGCACAAATAAGCAGTAAATAAGCAAAACTTAAAATTAAGCTTTAAATGAGAAAATGAAAGGTACCTTTGATCCCAGCTCAAACAGGGATCTAAAAATAATCCTAATAAGCTCTAATGACCTACCCAGCTTATAAATAAGCAAACTAATAACCCCATAAGCCCTTCCTTTTCTGGCTTATCTTCCAAACAAAGCTTAATTCTGACTTTTAAAGGAAATGAGTATAAATTGACTCAGCTAAGCTTTTAGTTAGCTTACTGAGTGAATAATAGCTTATAGAAGGAATTGAGAGCTTATTAAGAGCTTATTACCAATTTGAAATCACATGAATCAATTTAAACAGTATTTAAAAGACAGAATTGAAAAGAACATTAAATTGCATTAGAATTTGAAAGAGTACATTGCTTTGAAAAGTAGAATACATGAAAATTTAAGACAAGGTAATTTAAATAAGCTGAAAATAAGCTACACTACTCCTAAAACTAATTCCTACTCCTAGATGCCTCAAGCCGTGTGAGCTTCTCTTTTATTTATAATGGTGTGAGGAAGGTTCTAGCCTTCAGGACGCTCCCCTTGCTTCTAATCTCAGCCTTCCATCAATAACCGTTTCTAATCTTCAATCTTGACCGTTGGATTGTGTGCCACGCTGTTGTAGCCAATCAGAATGCTCAGGATCGCCAAGGTGTCATTCCCTTGGTCTTCTAGAAGCCTTTTGATTGGGTGAAAATGAGTTACCAGTACACTTTTCATTTTAGAAGGGATGATGAACAGTAAGAGTCAAAAAAGGAAAAAGATATACAGTGTATGAGAGGAGAAGGGTTTATTTTTAGTTGACCAAATTTAGTGGGTTGACCGGGTAATGACTTTGGGCTTTTTGTTATGAATTTGTTTTGGGCCAGGATATATAAACAAATTAGTTTTGGGCTTTTAAATATTTATGGGCTTTTAGGTTTAGGATTTAAAGCATGTGACTGACCCGGCCCACTAAGTGGGCCCGGGTTGGTCCTTAAAAGACGGGAACGCCTTCGGCTTCGGATTTTTCATCCTCTTTCCATTCCCGTGCTTGGCTTTGTCTATTTTTGCTTTAATTTTGTCCATTTCTTTAATATCTGTACCTGCACATACACAAACATAAAAACAAGCATATATTTGCCATTTTTATTATGTTTTTGGTCTTTTGGGTTCGTTTTTCAAGGTAAAAAGTATGTGTAAAATATCACATACCATGCAGCATCATAATGATGTTGGTTCGAGTAGTATTGTTGCTAATGGTGAAAAGAATGAAACAAGTGATGCTACTTCTTTTGCTAGCTGTTTACGCCCTAAAGCAATGAGTAACATGGTAAATTTCCGATCCCTTGTTAACCTGAATAAAGTGGAAAGTTCTGATTGTGTACTCCCCAAGGCTGCGGCAAACAAGGTTAAAAGTAGATATGAAAATTCTATTGTGGGTTTTTTTGTCGGGAAGGATCCTTCTTTTTAAGTGGTTCAGAATTATACGAAGAACACCTAGACTAAATTTGGGTTTGAAAAGATAACAAGAAATGATGATGAGGTGTACTTGTTTAAGTTTGCATCAAAATATGGTATGTAACAAGTGTTAGAGAAGGGTCCGTAGATGATTCATAAATCACCGATTATTCTTAATAAATGGTCGTCTAGTGTATCCCTAAAAAAGGTGAAGTTACCAAAGTTCCTGTATGGGTAAAACTACAATGTGCCGGTTCTTGCTTACTCGAAAGATGGCTTGAGCCTGATTGCTTCTTAAATTGGTAAACCTATCATGTTGGATGCGTTTACTAGTTCTGTGTGTGTTGATTCTTAGGGTAGAATTAGTTTTGCTCGTGCTCTTATTGAAATTAGTTCGGATTCTATCCTAAAGAAGGAAGTTATTATGGCTATACCAGAAGAGGAAGGTGATGACTATATTAAGGAAGTGATTAGAGTTGAATATGAATGGAAGCCACCGCATTGTGTTAATTGTAAAAGTTTTGGGCATGGGACTAATTCATGCCCTAAACGTAATAAGGAAGATGTTTATGTTGCTGCTAAGAATACTAGTTCTATGGAGGAGCATGAGGAGGGATTTGTTGAAGTGAAAAGACGTAACAAAGGGAAGGATATCTCTTGGGCTTGGCGTGGTACTAGGCTGCCCAAGCCAAAAAACATTCAATGGCAGCAAAAGAAGCGAGTGAGTTCTAAAGAAGGTTCTAATGGCGCATCTTCGAGTGCTACAATAAAGGAGGGGGACACGAAAGTGCCCTCCCCACACCGTGCTAAATCAGATGTGGTTACTTCGAACACTTTTGAAGTCTTTAATGTGGTTGATGAGGATGCTAAGGTAAGTGAACATATTGATAATGGTAGTCCGAAGACAGATGAGAATAAGACACATGAGGAAGGAAGCCTTTGGTCGAAGTTTCAAAAGACTGGTTGCTTCACAAGATCAAGAGGATGATTCAGAAGTGGATGAAGTTTATGACGAATACACCACACTTTGTGATAATTATGATATTCGTTTAAAAAGTCATGTTAGGAAGTAATTTCCATTGTTAGCCATAAGAAGGGTATGCCCTCCTTATGTAGTGTTTTGGGTAGTAGCTTTTTATATTGCTTGTTTATGCCCATGTAACGGGCTGGGTTATAGGACTTCACCTACAACTTTTGTACTTAATTGTCTTTTTGGAGTAATACATTTACCGGAGAAACCCTTTACCCAAAAAAACACACACGCACACTCACACACAGTCCACACATACAACTCATTTATAAATCTGCAAAAAAGAAGAAAAAAAATATTACATAAAAGATTTTATCTTTTCTACGTCGTGTATACGGTGAAATGCCTTTCGGCGGGCAACCATGGTGTCACGGCATGGGTTCGGCGACGCCAAATAAAGTACCACATGGGACTTGGCGAGGGAGGGCGTTGTTATACCCTTCGCGCTTATATATATATAGTAGGGATCTAGTGAGAAGTAAATTAAAATAAGAAGTGGTGAGAAGTGACTAAAACCACACGCCTTTTGTCTCAAAAAGTTACCACCTGCGGCGGAGTTCAAAGAGTCTTGATCATTAACATTTAACGCGTTGTAAAATGTATCAAGTTGGTGAAGCTCCGAGAATCCATGATGTGGACAAGCTCGGAGAAGATCTTTGAATCGATCCCAAGCCTCACTAAACGACTCATCAAATCTTTGTTTGAAATTGGTAATTTTTTTCGAAGAATTTGTCAGTTTAGAAGGTGGGAGAAAAACTGATTTATGAAAATTTAGCAATCGAGTGTCATACCATGTTTTGATTGATTGAGGGGGTTCTTTTTCAAGCCATATCCGGGCTGCCCTCGAGAGAGAAAGGAAAAAATGCATCAACTTAATTGATGTGGTCGGGACATTAGGATACCTCAAAGTAGAGGTGATTTATTGAAGTAACGAATGTGGGCATGTGGGTCCTCTTTGTCCATGTTCCGAAAGATCAGAAACTGCTTGTTATGGGCAGTGTTTAGCAACCCATTGCATTGATCTCATAATTGGCTGCTTTCGATTTCACGGAACAACAATTGCCTGCCCTCGTATCCCTCGGTGGGAGCTGGAGAATTCTGCCATTATTTCGATTATCGGCCTATCGTCCATCTTTTGGGAGGTTCAACAAGATTCGGAGGAACTTGTTGTTGTTGTTGTTGTAGACGACGAGCTTTAGAACGAGTGCGCATGCACTAAAATAGAGAACAAGAAGAGTATTTTTGGTTTTTCAGTTTATTCACAATCTATTTTAAACGGACAGGAACCTAAAACTAGACAACTTGAACCCAAATAATCTACTTACTTCACGGTAGCTCTTAAAATGATAAACGCACAGGTGAGCGGAGGAGTAGGAATAGCGCGAAGCTTATTTCTCCTTTCGGGTCGTAGTTCCTAGGAACAACCCTCCTTATACCCACTTTATAGTTTGTTTAACTTTTCAAGGTGAGCCGTATATCGTAAGAGACACAAATGGTAAGTTTTAAATCTTTTGTTCGAGTTGGGAACCAATAAGTTCACCGGAAGTTATTATGATAATACCTCAATTGAGAATATTATATTTTGGTATTTTTTTTCCAATTTATGGACATTTTATTTCTTTACTTATGGACAATGTTTTTATTTATTTTTTTTTTTGTTTTTTGGTTATGTTTTTTGTATGCTATGATAATTATAACTAATAAAAGGAAATGAAAAAATATTTTTTTTTAATTTTTATTTTTTTATTAGAAGAAAAAATATTTCACAGAATCAACACAAATTTTCAAATGTACGAATTCGTGAACTAAGGCCTCCCCCAGGCGCAGCGTGCGCCAAAATTGACTCGCAAAACTTGATCCTTAACATCATACTATAGGATAAAATGTAAACCAATATAAATATATATCAAGGAACAAAATCCGCGAGACCAAGAAAAACCGGAAGCAGTATAGAGTGTCCCCGGGTCGTTATGTCCCAACGAGGCTGAAATGGAAATTCGAGAAACGATTGATGATAGGTGTTTGAATATGACAGGGATAAGATTGGAATTTTACTAATGAAAGCAATATTGTCATAAAAAATTACACAAAGATCATAAGCTGAAACAAGAATCAAGCCCGCAGAAGGCCTAAAACAACTTTAAAAACTTATACACTAAGGCAAACAATAAGCTCAAATAAATTAAGAAAAATATAAATAAGCTAAACTAAATCTAAATAGCAAATACAAAAAGCAATTAAGCTAAATTAAACAAAATAATCACAACAGTATTAACAACAGAACTAGGCACTAAAACTGATAATAATAAGCAAAAGCACATAAAAATAGCAAAGAGAATAAACTGGAACAAGAATAAAAACTAGGAATGATAAAAACACTTTAAAACTTTAAACTAAGGCACAAATAAGCTCAAATAATCTTAAGAAAAATCAAATGAGCTAACCTAACTCTAAATAAGCAAATACAAAAAGCAATTAAGCTAAATTAAACAAAATAAACATAACAGTACTACCAACAGTACTAACAGTTTTAACTACCAGTACTAACTTTGAGTTAGTACTGCTAGGCTAAAGTTAGTACTGTTAGCTTAAGGTTAGTACTGCTAGGCTAACAAGACTCAAAGAATTAATAAATAAGCAAACAAGCTAAAACAGAAGTTCACCTAACCTTAATAAGCACTAGAATAAACCAAAATGACAAATAAGCTAAAAAGCTACAAACTGATAAACTATTGAAAATACTTTGAAAAGGAAAATAAGTTTAAATAAGCAAACAGCAAAGGAAAATGGTTTAATCTACTCTAAAAAGCTAAGAAAATCTTAAACAAGCTAAAATAATAAGCTGATAAGCTAAAATGACCCACCAGTATTAACAGGTTTAACTGACAGTACTAACTTGGAGTTAGTACTGCTAGCTGAGTTAGTACTGCTACCTTTGAAAACCAAGAAAATGAACTAGCAGTACTAACTTAGAGTTAGTACTGGTAGCTTTAAGTTAGTACTGCTCCAAAATTCAACTAGCAGTATTAACTTATAACTAACAGTTCTGCAGAAAGTAAGAATAATAAGAAAAAGAGAGATAGACTTACAAAAACCCTTGCTCTAAACAGGGTCAAACAATGAATCTACAAGCTCTAGCTTGCATAAAGCAAGCTAGTGAGAGTCCATAAGCCCATCCAGTTCTGGCTTATCATCCAATAATTAAGCTGTGGTATATTTGAGAGTGATACTTATGATTTTCTCTTAACTACTTAACTTTTTATCTTTACTTGATGAAAACAGCTTATGAGTAAGCTGTGGTGAGAGCTTTTTAAACTCAAAACAATATGATTAAGAAACTTAACACTGTTATTGTAAATTGACTTAAAAACTTCAAACTTGCATTAATCTTGAAAGTGTTACAAAGATGAAAGTAAAAGCTGTAAATGACTTGAAACAAACTGAAAATAAGCTAAATTATTTTTAAGATTAAAAGCTAAAAACTAACATGCCTCAAAGGCTTACAAAAGGCTCTATTTATAGCCGAAGTCTTTATCTCTTGGACTTGCAGCTTGTGCTTCTTTGGAGAGAGCAAAAAGAGTGTGCTAGTTGTGTGAGGTAATTGTGAAACGAATCCCAGCCTTTGATTTCTATTGAGCTTCTTTGGAGACAATCTTAGCCATCGAAATTGTTTTTGGGAATGGTGAGGGATTGCCAACATGTCATTTATACAACTGGGATGGGTTAGTAGGGTGGATGAAATGATTTTGGCTATGGAGAAAAGTGGTTTTGCAGGGTAGAAGGTATGGGACGACATACCAGTTGTAACTGGGTTTTTAGGGGCGGGAAAGAAGACTTTTTGGGGAGTAGGCAGAAATGGTCCCCTTAAGTTATATAACTTAAATGCAATCTCTACCTTCTTTGCAATTTTAACCCTTGTCTTTCTCTTTTGCAATACAACTTGAGGTTTTGGCAGTTTTGGCCCCTCAAGTTGTATTTTCTTGCTTTGCTGACTTTTGACTTTGCCCTTTTCTACTCCGTGCTTGGAATTGCTTGCTTTTGGCTTTCTTTTTGTCCTTTTCTTGAATATCCGTTCCTGCACAATACGAATACAAACATACAAATACAATGTATTTTTGGTACGTTTTTAGTCATTTAGGTTTGCTTAATATGAAAAATGGTATGTGTAATTAAACACATATCAGTTATTAATAAAAATTTAATTTTAACACATTTGGCCCCTTAATTTTCATAACCTTTTTACTTTTCAATTATAATTTTTATAAGGCACATAAAGTTTTAACATATGGCACATTAAGTCCCTAATGTTTTTAATTAAAATACCTAGAAACTTATATTTGCACATTCATTTCCTAAAGGCATAAACACATAAACACATAACATATAAGGCACATGAAAGCTATGCTCAATTATCTTTCCTTAACAAATGATATTCCGTTATTATTTAAAACCTTTTTCCATTAAAACTCATTATTATTATGAAGAAGATATTTGACATTTTCTCCCCCTCAAATAATAACCCGTTTTCTATTTAAAGACCTGTAGTCATTGTTTGAGAAGTCAAATGTCTTTGAAAAAATATTTTCTGATGAAGCAATGTTATATTTTAAAAAACAAACACCAAAATAAGATTTCTTTTATTTTCACACATAAGCAAGCACACTGACCATAAAACTTTGAATATAGAGCAGGGTTGTGTGAAAAGTAAAACACATGCCTTTGATGGTCATAAAAGTACGACCACTGTCAGAATAATTCTCGTTGAGAGGTCAAGATTCCTTTTTGACGGAATACTTGCCTTTAAGATGATGTTCGGGTTGCTATCTAAAATAATAGCAAGCCATTTGGCATGTTTTGAAAACATTTGGAACTTCTGCTCGAACTTCATTTACAGCCTCGTATCATTATTGAATGATCATTTCTAAGACGTAAATGTTATCGATTTTTCGAAGACATGTCATTATGTACCTACTTCTTTATATTTTTCTCATTTTTTAATTTTTTCTTTGGTTTTATATATTTTATATATTTTTATTTTTTTGTTATAAAAAAATTTCTGAAAATGAAAAAATCTTTTTGGTTTTTATGGTTTTTAATATATACATATTATACAGGATATCATAATAGGTACCACCACTATTCTTCAGCTTCATCTGCCAACTTTTTTAGTGTCTCAGGCGTAAAACTTCGCATTCCCAGCTTGTTGATAAGAAATTCAATTCTTTCTCTGCATAGGGCTTTAGTGAAGATGTCCGCTAGCTGATACTCCGTGCTGGCAAAGTAAAGCTCTACTACTCCATTCTCCACTTTCTCTTTGATGAAGTGGAATCGGATGTCAATATGCTTTGATCGAGAATGTTGAACGTTGTTGAAGCATAAGGAAATAGCGCTTTTGTTATCATAGTACATTGGAATTTTATTGATCCTAAGGCATAGTCGGTAAGCTGTGATCGCATCCATAGGATTGAGCACAAAGCCAGACATGGGATAATTCGTTCCGTACTAGAGTATCGCAGCGCTTTTATGCCTTTTTGATGACCAGCTAACAAGTCTGTCTACCAATAATTGCAAACATCCAGAAGTACTTCTGTCTACCAATAGAAGAATCCTTTGGATACCAAAGTCCCTGATTTACGGTTCCTCGTAGGTATTTAAAGATCCTTTTTACAACATGAAGGTGCTTTGTATCTTAGCAACCCGCATGATCAACGTCTGCATAATTTGTTAGAGAAATAGAAGAATCCTTTGGATACCAGAGTCCCCTATTAACTACCATTCCACGATAGTGTGTAGGGTCAACGACTTTCCCTTGTGTATCTTCATCCAGTTTGGATTTCTCCACAATGGGAGTATCCACGGGGTCACTAGATTCCATACCATATTTTTCAAAGATTCTAGAGCATATTTAGACTGGTTTATAAAGATGCCTCTAGGACTTTGTGAAATTTAAAGTCCTAGAAAAAAAATTATATTTTGCCCATCATCGACATCTTAAATTTTAAACATATTATTTTTAAAAATTGGTCACATAATTCAGGTGTAGTAGACACAAAGATTATATTATCAACATAGATTTGTACCAGGAGAATATCTTTGCCTTGTCTTCTGATGAACAATGTGGGATCCATGGTTCCTTTAGAGAATTTCTGAGAGAGTAGAAACTGCAGGTCATCATTATCGTACCACCGCGCAAAGAAGCCTTGTTCAACCTCATTATAGAGCATTTCTTGAGCTTATACACATGATTTGGATTGTCTTGATCCATAAAACCGTCCGGTTGACTAACATAAACAGCTTCACGCAGAATGTCGTTCAAGAATTTTGTCTTAACATCTATTTAGTAGACGATCATATTCATGTGAGCATCATATGCTAGGAAAATTCGAATAGCATCGAGTCTAGCCACTGGAGCAAAGGATTCCTCAAAATCAATTTCCTCTTCTTGACGGTAACCACGAGCAACCAAGCGAGCCTTGTTCTTTAGAATTCCTCCCATTTCATAAAGTTTTACCTTATAAATCCATTTTAAAGTAATAATCATCACTTTATCTGGATGTGGAACGAGTTCTTAGACTTCAAGACGATCAAATTCATGTAACTCCTCTTGCATTGCTTCAATCCAACATGCTTGAGTTAATGCGCCTTTATAGCTCTTTGGTTCAACTGATATGAGAAAGGCATCGTAGTGTAAGAGTAACATAAATAATGCTTGTTCATGGCAGTTGGAGTCTTGTGGAAATAGGTTTCGTTTCGAGTTCACGATCGTGTTGTCTAAAGGATGATCCTTGGTACATTTGTTAACGTGTTCTGAGTTAGGAGTAGCAGTATGCACAATAGTCGGAATAACACCCGAAGAAGATGCTTTAGAATCGTTTTCTGGAATTAGAATACCAAAGAACGGATCGTTATTCATGTGTGCTATATCTAAGTCATGATTGTTGTCTTCAACATTGTTAGGAATGATAGGAGATTGAGTTTTGGGTGTTGTTTGAGAGTTACTAGGTGATGGTGCATCTTGATTAACAGTTGTTGAGGAAGGTGAACCGGTTGGTGCAGCGAGTTCTAGAGCAACTACTTCAACAATTAGAGTAATGACTTCAAAGGCTGGGTGATCAACACTAGGTGGAGGAGTGAGTAATTCATCAAACAGTGGTTGAAACAAAAGATCCCAATCAGTTCTTAAAGGTGGTATAAACGATGTTGAAAGAGGAGGGTTTGGCACGATTCCTAAACTGATTGTTGTAGGAGTTATTTCATGAAGTATGGGTCCTGAACTGCTGTGTTCAGAAGCCATCGCACTCAGCTCATCAAAGTCTACATGAATTGTTTCGATAATTCGTCTGGTACATCGGTTGTAAATTTGAAATGCTTTCTTTGTGGGTGCATAGCCAATGAAAATACCAATATCAGCCTTCGGTTGTAACTTACCCAAGTTCTCACTATTATTTTTCAGATAGCAAAGTGCACCAAATACATAGAAGAACGATAAGTCAGGAAGTTTGTCATGTAAAAGCTCATATGGTGTTTTGCTGTGATGATGACGTACAATGGAACGATTTTGGGTGTAACATGCGGTAGCAACTTCTTCTGCCCATAAGAATAATGAAGCTTTTACATAAATTAACATTGTGCGGGCAACTTCAATTACCGTATGATTACGTCTTTTAACGACACCATTTTGCTGTCGAGAGCAAGCAACCGATGTTTCATGAGAGATGTCAACCTTCTCATAATATTCACGCAAAGTTTGATTAACAAATTCAGTTTCATTATCTGTTCTAATTCGTCGGACAGGCACTTTAAGACCGCATTGGATCATATTGAGAACGTGATTATGATATTTTGGGCTTCATCTTTTGACCATAAGAACTTCTAACCAATGTATATTCGGAGAGTAAATCATCGGATATAATGACGAGGATGTATCTTCTTTCCATTTTACACTTGCAACAGTATTGGTCTACAAAATGACTCCATTGCTAAAGATAATTGTTTTTCTTGTGGTGTCTTCAGATTTACGGTTTGTGGGTTTCTTCTTCGCTTTTACATTGTACAAGTTAGAACAATTGTTGGTCCTTTCAATTGATGCTTAGTGGAGACCTCGAACAAGACCATGTCTAGCTAAATGGGTTGACTTGCCACCAAGTTCAGATGAGACAATCGTCGGTCCATAGACAGGACTTAGTCTTTGTGGCCTTTGACAAGAGACATTTAGGAGTGTGCCATCATATACTACAAGAGAAGAGTATACAAATTGTTGCCCTCTGAGATCCATTCAATAAAATCAACACTTCTAGATTACGAATGAAGCAGTTGTGTTGACGAAAAAGCAACTCAAGGTTCGAATCACTAATTGTCCCAACGGAGAATTATGTTGTGTCCAAGTCCTTTCTAGTAGTAAACCCTTGATATCATAACATTCCCAATCTGATAATCACCATATCCCAATATCTTTGCCACGTGATCATTTCCGAATTTGACTGTACCCAAAAATTTATTGACGAAATTGGTGAGCTAAGAGCGATCTCCGGTCATATGCTTGGAGCAGCCGGAGTCCAAATACCAGAGAACAATTTGGACGACCTGCATTCATTGAGAGAGAAAGATGGAACATTGAAAACTATGGATCCCTAAGATTGACTGGGTTCCTTTTTGTTAGCAGAGATAGATTTAAGAACCTTAGATTTTCTAACATGAACATTAGTTTTAGATTTCCTAGGTTTTCTTAAGTAAACCAATGTTACAACAGGCTTAGGTGTTTCATTTTCTAGAGTAGTTGGTTTCCTAAGGTGCACTTCAGTAGTTGTGGTAATCCTAGTTAAAGGGAACGCATTTCCTAGTATAGTGAAGGTCTAACCAGTAGGTCTCCAAATATATCCAATATTTGTAAACACCTTTCTTGTTGGTTGCCAAACTTTTCTCTTTGAACTTTTCTTAACAGATTTAGATTTTACACGAGCATTCACATTATTGATAAAATCAAGAAACACTCATATCAGATATTATCAGAAAGCTTTGCAACCATTTAACACTTAACATATTTAAGTTTCAGAATCCTTTTAAGCTTGGATGCTGCACATTAGCAGTTCCTTTAGGTGTAACAACACAGTCTTTATTTTTCAAATTGATTTAACTTTCCTAGGGTGGAGCTTCTACTTTATTCTTCTGAGTACTACTTGGTTTTGCTGAAATATTATGTTTCTTTGTATTGCCTGATGGCTGTGTTACCTAGCTACTACGTAGACGGTTTTTACTCCTTGTAGAGAAATCATAGGTTTGTTTTAGAAATATGTTTGTTGAAGAAGAGGGTTTTGTGTTTGTGTTTCTTGAGGATGTGTACGGGCTCTTAGGAATCTAACTCTTTTGCTCATTGGTTCTTTGGGGTTACAGCCAATAATTTTCCTTCAGTATTGTTGATTCTTAGGGCAGGCTTTACTGATGTTTGTAAGCAACTCATGAATTAGTTTAGTATACCTACAAGCATATTCTAATGAATGATCTAGAGGATAATTTGCTATAACTATGTTCAACTAGAATCCCTAAGAACTGCAAATTCTTCCTGAGTGTGATTTAATATCGGCACGGAGTAAGCTGTCTTTTTATTCATCAATTTGGTGGTTATTGTTCCATATCAGTCTTAGCATCTCTGGATTTATGCATCTCTGGTTCCAATAGTGTCTTTGTTTTGTAACAACATTATCAACTAGAGCTTTTCCTTTAAGTTTCCTTAAGTCATCCTTGAGAGCTGTAATTACCAAAACTTTTTCCTGAAGACTAGCATTTAAATCAGAAATTTCCACAGACTTTAGATTGACTTGATTAAATTAATCATCATTGTTCTTTTGATCGAATATGTGCTGGTTTAATCGAGTCATAAGTTGCTTATAGGTTCTGTTTCAAATGCTCATTCTCAGCAATAAGCTTTGACACCCTATGATCCAATTCAATATTTATTGTTTCAATCTCCTCTAAGTCCTTTTTAATCTTATCCTCATTCATTTTTCCCTTTGGAGTTTTTAATTCAACTCTTTCAACTTCTTTATGACCGTGTCTTTCTCTTGGGACTGAGCTTTCAATTCATTTAATTCAAATAATTGATCAAAACTTGAAGCACTTTGATTTGAAATAGAATTGTCCCTTTGAAAAATTTCCTGATTAAGTTGAGTATCAACTTCTAAAGAGATGCAATGTTTTTCAAGAGTGGTTTTTAAAACTTTTTAAAGTTTATCTTAAATCTCTATTTCAAAGAAATCTATTTTTGTTGAGATGTCAGTCTCAAGTTTTAGTCAATTTTCATCATTATTCACATTCACAGAAGTATTATCTACAGAAGAATTCATAATTATGTTCACAATATCTTTGTTAATGACTTGTTTCAAGAGTCGTTCGTTTTCGTTCAAAACTTGATTCATTTTAACTTTAAATGTTTTTTACTCTAAACGATGTTGTTCTACAGCATGTTCCATTTGATGAAAGACATTTTGGACTTCAGAAAGTTCATCAATCAAACATTGATCGAATGTGTTAAACAAGTCCTTCAGAACTTTTACAAATAGAATGATTTCATCCCTAAAACAAGCTTTTGTATGTTCAAACCCCCAGAGAAGCTGTCTTAGTGATTGTTGTGGCCGTAGTTCTTTCTTTGACAACCACGTCAAAACCAGCAAGATGGTGTTTAAGTTTCTTCAAACTCGTATTAACCATGCTGACTTTAGGAAGTTCTTTTGGAACCTCAACTTTGGTGGGTCTACTAGAAAAAGTGAAATCTAGAGAATTTACAAAATTCTAAGACCAAAAGGCTTGTTCAGCAGATAATTCAGTTTGTGGAATAAATCGTGTTTCAAAATCTTGAGAAAGTTGGTTAAGAACAGCATAATCGACTGGTGTAGTATTGACTTTCTTTTCTAATATCATAGGATCCTTTTTTTTAAAGCATTTTTAAACAACTCTCTTCAACAAGCATTAGGGTCTTTTCGAAGTTAGAAATCACAATAGCACTTGTATTCTTAATGACATTACCATCATAAAGCTTTAGTTCCAACTACTGAGCTTTCTTCAGATAGAAAGGATTTTAAAAACCTAGAGCTTGTTTAGTGGTATGATCATAGAAAAACTGAGGTTTCGTCAACTTGTGAAACAGTTTGTGCATATTGATCTCTTTTAATAAAAAATATGTAGATAGTGTTTTGATTCTTCTTTTATAACGTAATCTCTCTTTCGATGTTCCTAGGATTCTTCATTATTAAAATCATTTTTGAGAAGAGTAATTGTTTATGCATTAAAGATTCCTTTCATTTTTAAATGTTCAAAAGAGTTTGTTTTAAGAACGATCAATCTCTACTGACTGTGACACTTGAATCTAGACGATATCATTGCTCCTTAAATTAACTTTTTGTCCTATCTTTCAAAAACTTTAACTTGTTCCTTTATATCATTCAAGCCTCAGCCCGTTAAAGTATCATTGACACTTTTATTGGCCATTATTTACCTTGGTACAATTAAACTAGGGTTTTTAGATGTTCTATCACTGATAAATATCAATGCTTCTTGTTGTACAGAAGGAGTACCTGTTTGAATTTATGAACGATTGCCTGTTGCTGAATTCAATAACTTATAAGAATAAGGAAGTTATTGTATCACTGGTTATTTTAGTCTCTGAATGATTCACAACATTTGATTGTTTAGAAGATGGCATCACCTGCACAACTTGATTAATCATATTGTTATCCACATTATCATGATTGTGTACCTCAACGAGAGCATCTTAACCATAATGAGACAAGTTCGCCATGAGAGCAACTTTGGTAGTATTGTGTTCATCACAATCAGAGTCATATGCATCCAAATTATTGGCTTGATAAGCATCATTGTGAGTAATGACAGTCTATGTGGTTTGACCTTTTGGAATTCCTGGATCTGCCAAAAATGCTAGTTCCTCCTCATGTAGAATTTAACCACTTGCTTCAGCTTGTACCAACAACACTTTGTCCTTAAACCATGAATCATCCTGTTTCCTCTTAGGTTTAGTGCACTGTTTAGAAATGTGGCCTTCCCCTTTGTAGTTGTAACAAATAATAGTCCTTTATTTCCTAGAATTGCTTCCACTTGCTCCTAGAGTGTATCTCCTTGAAGTACCCATAGCTAAAGAAGTTTGTCTCCCTTGAATTGGTTGTAAGGTTACTCTTCCATTATTAATGGTAGCTTGTTGCTTAGGGTTTGATGAATTCCTCAGCTAGTTATTGGTTGTAGGATAGGGGGGACTCAGTGGGACCAAACAGCAAAGGTCAAGAAAGACCAAAATCATTTTTTTGTTTTTTTTGAGATTGATGGCATCATTGGGATCATCACCTTATATGGAACACTTAGAACAATTAGTCCCAAGTCTGGTTGGGAAAAAAACTCCTAGGTTGTTGGATATACGAGGGGCCAAATTACTATTTGAGGGAATGGATGTGATGGAGAATAACATTGTGGTGAACTGTATGATTATAATCATTTGATGGATAAGTGATTGAAAAGAGTGTTGACTGATTGATTATTTGGTATTATTGTGGATGATAAGGTGATCCATACTATGGAGACTGATATGGTGAAACTTGTGGTTGAAATTGAGTGTTTTGGTATGAGTTTTGATGAGTTTGATAAGGCGACTGGGTCATCTAATGGGTTGTAACCAAAGCAAGTAGATTTGAGTTGCGTTCATGCATTAAACAAACCTCATTTGCATGAAATTCATGTTGTCTCAAGTAAGCATAAAGCTGATCACTGTTAGTTGTGTGCAAATCCCAAACCAGTTTGACACCTGTCATAAATTTGCTCCACTCGGGAGGAAGAGGTATCAAAAAAACTTGGTTGTTCACTTGAAATTGTTCACAGTTTCATATTGTAGATGTTCATGTCATTGAGTAGTAGTGAAAATCTAAAGTAGAAATCACATAGCGTTTCCCCCTTCTTATAAGAAAACTTATCGAATTCATCATAAAGCTTACACTCTCTTTCCTATTTTGTCAATGAAGTTCCTTGCATGAGAAGTTGAATTCTTTCCCAAAGTTCCTTGGTGACTTTATGATTGCTAACCAATGCATAGACCTCAGGTGGTAGTCCTTGGAGAATGATATTTGTTGCCTTGATATCACAATCAGCTTGAATTGCTTCCGTAGCAGATAACTCAGAATATTTCTTTGGTCTTGTCACTCCATTTTCCTCAATTGAAGGCCAGATGAGTGGACCATTTTCAACGGATTCAAGGATCATTCGTCCATGTTGTCTATTCATCATGTATAGCTCCATTCTGCTTTTCCAAGAATCATACATATCTTTTTCCAACATAGGTGGACGATTGTCGGCACCCGAAAGAATTGCTTTGTCAGCAAGAGTCGTCATTGAGAAATTTGTATGTTAAAAGATTATTGTCGGATCGAACGGTGGTAGAAAGAAATTATGTTTGATTAAGTTGTCTTTTAAGTGTTTTAATTCTTGAAACTACATGGGATTTTACAATTATTAACAAAACCAGGAAAAACAAGTTAATGTTTTACGGGATTTTACAAGTCAAAGAAATAAACCGTATAGTTTGGAAATTTGAGTTGTTCAGTTTCTATTAAACTTGACTAGTTTGGTTATCAATGCTGAAGATTAACTAGTTCGGTTATCACTGGAAATGACTAGTTCGGTTCACCTTGGAAATAGACTAGTTTGGTTTACACTGAAATAGACTAGATCGGTTCACACTGGAAATAGACTAGTTCGGTTCACACTAAAATAGACTAGATCAGTTCACACTGGAAATAGTCTAGTTCGGTTCACACTAAAATAGATTAGATCGGTTCACACTGGAAATAAACTAGATCGGTTATCACTATTGTAGTCTAGATCGACACACACTGAAATAAACTAGAATGGTTGACACTAAATTCACTAGTTCGGTTCACACAAAATAAACTAGATCGGTTGACACTAAAATGACTACTTCGGTTCACACGAAATAGACTAGATCGGTTATCACTGTTGTAGTCTAGATCGGCACACACTGAAATAAACTAGATTGGTTGACACTAAAATTCACTAGTTCTGTTACACGATAATAGAACTAGAGTCGGTTGACACTAAAATGACTAGATCGGTACTTTTACGAAACCCTCTTTTTCAAAAAAAAAGCACGTGTTTTGATGATTGTTTCAAAATTTTAGTGAGAGGAAATGTAAGAGAATAAGAATGCTATATTAACTATGTGAAAAATACAACCAACCAACCACCTCTCCAAGGCATGGAGAGGTGTTTAAATACTTACAATGGATCGTGGGCTTGGGCCTTCACGGGTTTATCCATGGGCTTTTAGCTAACTAACTATGTAAGTTTCCAAAAATTACTTAACGAGCTAACGACTGTTTTCTGTGGAAGTGACCGACACTTTCGTGTTTCTAACAATGTTAGACCTTATAGTAGGCTTACATGTTGAATTAACGGTTAACCGGGTACTAGGGATAGGTTAACAATTGTCCTTAATGTAGGGATTGCTCATATCTCCGCCTACATTATGATAGATACTTATAAAATTTAGGAAATTCTTCTAGGAGGGTTTATAGCCGAGAAGTGGGATTATAGACATTAGACAAGTCTTTAGGATAGTTGGGGGTTAAGCACTATAGACTGGATACTCACCCTTCGTGACCAATGGGTACCTGAAATCATAGGACACATAGGACATGTTTCGATGCCCAATTAGGTCTGTCGATATTAGAACCACCATAAGCGATAATTATACATTGCACTAGGAAACACTATTTTAACTATTACAAAAGAGTAACTAGGCTAGTACGATTTTATCCCTGATTAATTCTCGTATTTTAATTTCGTATTTTATTTACTTTCAATCTGTCAAATCATATTCAAACCATTTTAATCTGTGACCTATTCAAATTAAAATTAAAACACTTAGCTCTTGAGATGACCTCGGATTTATCAATCTTGCACTACACACGATCGAGTTCTCTGCCCGTTAGTGTGTTATAGACAATAGGTAGATGAGTTTTATAAATTTAAAACTTGAAAAATTAATTTAAACGATTATACGCATCAAGTTTTTAGCGCCACTGTCGGGGAGCTAAGAATAGTTTATAATTTGAACTTTCATAATTTGTTCATTCTTTTTTTTAAAATTCTACTAATTATTTTTTTGTCAGGAATGACTCGAAAAAGCAACACTAAGATATTTACCCCTTTTACAAATCCAGAAAGGCAATTCCGAGCCAAGAAGGATACCACACCCATTTCAATCCATAGCATCTCTTCTTTCTATGAATCTAAACCACCAGATGCATAATCTGAAGTAATGGGAGAAGTTGATATTGAGACACCTACAATGGAGCAATACTTGGCTCTCGATCATGGTGATATAAGGAGAGGAGTAAGGAGACATGAGATTGAAAGAAATGTAGATTTTGAAATTAAATGTCAGTTTCTAAGAGAACTAAGAGACCACACTTTCTCGGGGAATGAAAGTAAAGACGCATATAAACATGTGGGGAGGATACTAGAAATCGCTAGTTTATTTAACACTCCAGGAGTTTCAGGAGATGCAATTATGTTACTAGTGTTCCCTCTCACACTAACTAGGAGGGAAAAAAGATGGTTGGACAGAGCAACTACATAATCAATAAACACGTGGGATTTTCTGAAACGGATTTTCATCCTAAGATTTTGCCCACCTTCCAAAACTTTGAGACAACTAAAGGAAATCCATAACTTCAGACAAGAAGGAAGGGTGATATTATATCAAGCGTAGGAGAGATACAATTATCTTCTCTTTAAATGCCCCACACACGACCTCAATGATTACCAAAAGGTGAACACCTTTTATAAAGGTCTTGAGATTTCCACCCATCAAATGTTAGACTCTCACGGGCTGATTCCAGGACTAACAGCCATAAGGGCTTTGGCGACAATTCAAAAAATGGTTGATCATTCTCATAAATGGCATGAAGAGGGAGATAATAGAGAAAAAGGAGAATATAACCCAACCTGGATGAGTACGATAAAAGATAAACTTAAAAGTCTAAATCACAATATGTGAAATCTTAAAGATAATGTTCACGCTATCAAGGGAAGGTATGAATCTGGCGATGAAATGTACTACCATGCAAGTGAGAAGGTGAAATGTGTTCAGGCAACTAAGTATAAAGAGGATAGTTTAATGATGAAACCAGGCAATAACTCACCTTCGGGGAATAATTCTAAAGTTGAAGAAACACTTGGAAAATATCTAGAAGAGTCATGTAAAAGGCATGACATTTTTGATGAATTGATGAAAAGATTTAAAGAAAACATAAACAAAAACCTTAGGAAACACGATTCTGCAATCAAAGGCCTCGAAGAAAATGTTACGAGATTGGCTCAAGCGGTCAAAACTCATAATAAAATTAATCAAGACAAGGCCTTAGATATAAAGAGTAGCATAATCATTAGTCCCCTTTCTGTTAATTCTAATGTAGTCCATGGTACGAATTCCATTGGGCAGGAAATCATAAAGAAAATAGGAGAAAAAGATGGATCCCCCAAAGAAACACCTACTAAGGAACCAGGAACTTTTGCTGAAAAGGTGAAAAGACGTATCAAAGAAGAACAAGAGAAGGGAGAAAGATTACTGGAAAGTCTAGAAAAGGAACCAGTTAACACTCCCCTGGTCAACACTATTAGGTAAATGCCAGACTACACCAAATGTTTACAACAACTAGTGTCCGAGAGGACAAAACTTGAAGAAGTGTCTTTGGTAAAGTTGAATGCTTGATGTTTGCCAGTCTTACAAAATGAACTTTCAATAAGGAAAAGGACCCATGAAGCTTTATCCTCTCCTGCATTATTGGTAATACCAAGGTTATCAATGCACTAGCGGATTTGGGAGCAAGCATTAGTGTCATGCCATTCTCAATGTTTAAACGCTTGGGTCTAGGAACCCCTACACCAGTTAGTATGGTGATTGAAATGGCAAATAGATATATGCAATCCCCTAAAGGAATAGTGGAAAATGTTTTGGTAAAAATTGATAAATTTATTTTCCTTGTGGATTTTGTGATCCTTGACATTGTAGAGGATAACAAGGTACCAATAATTCTAGGAAGACCCATGCTTTCCACTGCTCATGCTAGGATTGACATTTTTGGCAGGAAAATCTCTCTAGAAGTGGGAACAGAAAAGTTTGTTTTCAATGCTAACGAGGGGAAGACCCCATTATCAGTTTGTGTAATTAATGATTTTGAGGTACCGGGAGAATTTGAAGAACCAAGAGGTCTAGAAGAGTTTTTGATGAATGATGATATAAACCAGGATTTAGGAGACTTATTAGAGGAAAATGATTTATTACCTAAGATTAACTAGGATACTTTAGAAATACTCCCTGACTCTGACGATGAAATGGAGATTAAACTAGAAGAATTAGAAGAAAGGAATGAAAAATTTTGGGATGCTCAGGATCCCATAATAGCACATGACATTAACCCACCATTAAGACCTCAATTCCTTGGGGTCGGAAATAGGATTCATAAACAAAACCCTTATACCCTGCAGATCACTTGCAAAATCAGGTTTGTGAATTTTAACCCTTACATAGATCCAATCTCCCATATCAATGTGATGTCTAGGGCAAGTTACAATAAGGTTATGAGTCAAGAACTTATTTACACAGGAAACAATTTTGTTGGGATGGCAAAAAACTTACATGTGTTCGTGGGATGCCACACTTTCTTAATAGATTTCATTATCTTGGAGAATGTATTAAGGAATGTGTTGGTTTAGATGAAGATGTTACTGAGGGGATACTATGGTTTAAAAATTAGCGATGATAAAACCATTTTTAACATGCCATGGGCATTTAGTAAATTTAGTAAGCTGACTGTTACGCAACATAACCTGATGGCACCTGTCTTATTGATTAGAGAAGAAGATAAGGCAATAGGGATTTATAATATAACAACCCATAATTTTCATCAATGTAATTATCCATCTATTAAATTAGATGCACTGTAATATCCATCTATATATATACCACCTTTTTACAGGGAAATTTTTCGCTTTATTCCATTATGTAACGTAGTTTATATAACTAAAGTAAAACAAGATCTACGCGACAAACCTAATGACATTCTACTTCTCGTTTATATCTCGTCGTAAATACTCCTATATGTCATAGTCAATGTTCTAATATTCATTTTTACCAGATTTAAGTTATCTATTCTAACGTACTTTTCAAAACGTCATATCAAAAAACAAAAGCATTAATCGTTAACGTTTTTAGCAAAAACCTAAATTATATGTAAGGTTTAAATTCAAAATATAATGTAACAAAACTTACTGGAATAGTTGTACAAGCAATCATGCAATAAAATTTGTTATACTTTCCCTCCAAAACCATGTCAAGGATGCAAAAGCTCAGGTACATTTCATTTATGCATGAAATTCAATAAGTGTATTTTCCTTCCAAAAATTAAACACGAATTTCTTTTTACATTTACTTTAGCCATAACTTACTTGCATCAATGCATGATATTTAGCCCTAAACCCTAACCCTAATCGATCTAAACCTTAAATCTAAAACTCAAGTTTCGTCTATACGAAACCAAAACCAAAAAATAATCTGAAACCTAAATCTTAGCACTAAACCTTGATCCTAAATCCTAACCCTAACCCTAACACTAATCCTAAACCCTAATCTAAGCCTTTAACTGTTTCATTATCTTTCGAAAACCCTAAACTATAAACATTAAACCATCAAAACCGAAACCTAAGAAATAGAACCCGACAGCCCTTGTTTATTTTAACCCATTTTTAATCTAACATGCACCTCAAGCAGCATCCTAGCATACTATGACCTCACCACTTGTCCCAAGCTACCACACAGCAAATTAACTTACAGGCTTGGCCACAGTATTGCTTTGTCACCTCCTGTCACCTTGTCCATTCACACCTTTCTAACCTCCAAAACCTTGCATTACTACCTTCCTAGCCTCCCATACTCATCCATTGCTGCCTTTAGTCACCTTAACTACTCCTTGGACACCACTTCTCAATAGCTTAGCCACAATTTCACTCTAAAACTTAGGCACCAAGGGTATTCGACCCTATAAATAGCCACACCCCTTATTCATTTCAAAACACACCTCAAAACTCAACACAATTACAAATGGAGTTCTAAACAAGACTAAGGAAGATCAAGTGAAGTCCTTAAGATCAGAATTGAAGCCAAGAATCAAGAGAAAAAAGCCATTGAAGGCGTTTGCTAGGCGTACGAACCCAAATAAGCCCAGTACACTCAAAATCTTGTTCAATAAGCTCATATTCTGTTTTAAATCTTTAATAAGATTCCTTAGATCCTATATAAGCTCTTGTTTAAATCCTTGAATCACAAACCCATGCGTTTTTGGTTTTCCTAAACCAAACGCACCCATTTTGGATTTTCTTGTTCACAAGCCCTTTTCATAAGCTATAAGCTCGTAAACTCTACTTATTTTAGCTTATTCTAATAAGCCATAAGCTGCAAAACTCTTTTGGATTTCAAAAATTTTCAAATATTATGATAGTTTGGACTTGTTTTGCCATATGGTTATTCTTAGGGGGGATATATCGTAACTTTTTGAAATTTATAACTACAAGGGGCTGTTTTGCCAAGTTCTAAAGTTAAAGGTTTAATATATATACTTATTATATAAAGGACTAAACTTGTAAAAGTTTATAAACCAAGGGTATTTATTGCCATTTTTGTATTCTTAAAAATATAAAATATAATATTTTTATACAAATTATAAAAATATATATAAATATTATAAGACTTGATTTTGTTAAAACCCGACACATTTATCGTTATTAATCATCGATCGATGCATTATAAAACAATTACGTTATATATTTAACGTAACTTATCATCGACTAGCTTTTGAAGAAACTTAAAACTATAACGTATCGCGTTACTAGGGAATTTATTGTGAGGGGTTCCATTTGGGTATTCGTTTTGACGAGTTTGCTGGGTTTACGATTTAAAATGTCCTGGCTCCTCAAAGGATACTACATGGCCTTTGAATTATGATAGCCCTGTCATGAGCTTAGGGCAATAATACTGTATTCTATAATAATTGTACTCATTGCAATTATTACACTTATGGGTGTATAACAACGTAACCCACGAATGAACTTGTATTCATACTGTTTAACATAAACCTATGAATTTCACTCAACCTTTGTGTTGACTTTTTAGCATGTTTATCTCAGGTAATTGGGCAACTCATGACACGGAGTGGCACGGACTTGAAGATGGCTAAACTATTATCATTCAAACTTTATGTTTACATGTAGATTTTGGGACCTCTGTTTGTAAAAACTCTGATGAAATAATGAATGATAACTTATCTTTTAAAAATGTCTCTTTTGAGTCGTTTTCTATGATTACGACTGTTGTACTATGAAATAATACTCCAGATTAGCTTCCGCTGCTATTTTTCAAAATGAGGGTGTTATAGATTGGTATCCAGAGGCACGGTTATAGAGAACAAGGTTGAAACCTTAACTATAACTACTTTTTTTTTCATCCAAGAAAGTCCTCCATGCCACTACATCTCCCGAATAGTATGTAAAGTACATAACTATTATACTATTATATAAATAACTTACGTTATTTACAGCTAGGTTGTTAACAGAGTGATGTCTTCTCCAAACCACCCTACTTTTGATATTGAGGATGCTTTTTCCTCTAACTTTCCAGACTATATCTCGGCTTCCTCGGACTATGTCCCAGCTTCACCAGGAAATATTTATTCTAACTCTTCAAATAACTCATTTGGTTTAGTTCTAAAAGCTTCACTAACTCTTTCACTTTTTCATGATGACCCCTATATGAAGGACATGCATGTATATTATGCTGAAAAATCACCTATTCCACCGCCAACTATTGTGCCTCCATCTTCAATGCTATCTCTATTGTTTAATCCTCAAGAATTCTTTCTTCTTGAGGAATTATTGCCACTTAAGAAACAAGGCCGTGACCGATCATCCTCCTCTACTTATGTCCTACCTCAAGCATTTAAGATAGGAGAAAGCTCTCGTAAGACAAGTCTGGAACGTTACGAGAAGCAAATTAAGGAAATTTTAAATCACCTAGATGAACTCTCTCTTGACCGCATTGAACACATAGAAAACAAAATAGAAGGTCTTGGAAAAGGTTGGGTGATCATACAACAAGATTTTGACAATCCGGAAGCTGAACTCCAAGAGTCTCGTACTTAAATTGCTAAACTTCAAAGAAATCAAATGGGAAATAACAACAAGATTGCTCTGGCTCGCTTCAGGATTGCTAATCTAGAACAAATCATCGAAGATATCCAGGTTCGTCACCAAGCAGATAAGGAAAGTCTTCTAAATGCAATCTATAAACACAAGAACGGCCAGGAAGGACCATCGGACTACTAAATTAGACTCTAGTTATAGCTTTTATTAGAACCTAGCCACGGGATGTGTGGTATAAATAACAACACTTGTCAAATTTTAACTATGTAAAGTACGAAGGCAAGTTGTTCATGATATAATACAGTGGCAATCCCGTTATACCTTGTTGTTTTATGATACTGATTTTATTCATCCTATATCCTATAATACGATTTCTCATCATCTCTGTCTTCATCATTCTAAATCTTACCGTGACCCCTAGAAAATAAACTAATAAGTTAGATGCATGTTAGAATTCATATCAAATAAGTATCTATGATATCACTATTGTTAAAAATGCTTAAAGTTTAAAAATAAGCATTGCATTTTAAGGAAAGACTTGTGATATCATTCTTATTACGTGTTGTCTTATGTTGATAGAATGCCTCCCAAAAGGACATCAACATCTGAAGCACCAGCCATGACTCAGGCTGCCATCAGGAAACTAGTTGCTGACAGTGTTGCTGCAGCTCTAGAAGCACAAGCTGCAACAATGGCAAGTACTAACAATCCCAATAGGAACACCAGACCTACTGGAACTCCTGTAGCAAAAATGGGAAACTATAAAGAGTTCATAAGCTGTCAACCTTTCTACTTCAATGGTACGGAAGGTGCAGTTGGCCTCATTCGTTGGTTTGAAAGGACTAAATCAGTATTTTCTCGTAGCAATTGCGCCGAGGAAAACAAAGTGACATTTGCTACTGGTACTCTGACTGATGATGCCTTGTCCTGGTGGAATGCATATGCCCAACCTATTGGAATAGAACAAGCTAACAAGATCACCTGGACTGAATTGAAAAGGCTCTTAACAAATAAGTATTGTCCTCGAACTGAAGTCAGGAAAATGGAAGATGAATTTTACAATCTGACTGTAAAAGGAAATGATCTTAAAACTTACGTTAGAAGATTCTAGGAATTAGCAGTCTTATGCCCAAACATGGTACCAAACACCGAGAAACTCATGGAAGTTTTCATCAGAGGATTACCCAGAAGTATTGAAGGAAATGTTACCGCCTCTAAGCCTCAAACTTTAGAGGAAGCCATTACCATAACTCAGAGGTTGATGGATCAGGTAACAAAGCACAATTCTATGCACGGAATCAATGATCACAAACGAAAGTTTGATGATAGAAGGAACACCACTAACAGCAACAACTACCCCAATAATCGCATCAACAACTATCAAAACAACCATAGCAACCGCAACAATGATTACCGCCAACAGCAGAATAGAAGACAGGAAACCTTCAGGT
Organism: Tanacetum coccineum; assembly: GCA_026074375.1. Lineage (NCBI taxonomy): Eukaryota > Viridiplantae > Streptophyta > Magnoliopsida > Asterales > Asteraceae > Tanacetum > Tanacetum coccineum. The sequence goes on along the minus strand of BQNB010038421.1, from coordinate 18,963 downwards.
CTTATGCTGCCACCCCAACTGAAAACAGTAGGTATACTGGAAGCCTTCCTTTGTGTAAGAAATGCACTTTGCATCACACAGGACCTTGCACTGTCAAGTGTCAGACTTGCAACAGGGTGGGTCATCTGACCAGAAACTGCAAAAACAAAGGACCAGCCACTGGAAGCAATCAGCAACCAGTATCAGTAATTTGTCATGCCTGTGGAGAGAAAGGGCATTACAATTATCAGTGCTCAAAGACAAACAATAATGCCCACGGAAGAGCATACTTGCTGAGGGACAAGAACGCTTACCTAGACCCGAACGTAGTCACGGGTACGTTCCTTCTAAACCAACATCTAGCTAGAGTATTATTCGATTCCGGAGCAGATAAAAGTTTTGTATCCATAACTCTTTCTTCTATGCTTAATATCCCACCAATTACACTAGATACCTTACGATATTGAAATGGCCAATGGAAACTTAGTAGGCACTAATACCGTTATTCAGGGTGCAACTCTGATTCTGTTAAATCAACCTTTCGAAATTGATCTTATGCCAATTAGACTCGGTAGTTTCGACGTCGTCATTAGTATGGATTGGTTATCCAAGTATCATGCTAGAATTATCTGTGACGAGAAAGTCGTCCACATCCCAATTAACGGTGAAACTTTAATCATCCGAGGTGATCAAAGTAAAACCTAACTAAGTCTTATATCCTATATAAAAACCGAAAGGTATATATCCAGGGGATGTCAAGTTTTCATAGCCCAAGTAATGGAAAATAAGTCAGATGATAAACGACTGGAAGACATACTAGTAGTCAAAGAATTTCCGAAAGTTTTTCTTGAAGATCTACCTGGCTTACCCCCAGTTCATCAAGTAGAATTCCAAATCGACTTAATTCCAGGAGCGGCGCCAGTGGCCCGAGCACCTTAAAGATTAGCAACTTCAGAAATGCAGGAACTATCGAACCAACTTCAAGAATTCGCAGACAGAGGTTTTATCCGACCAAGTACTTCGCCTTGGGGAGCTCCTGTCTTATTTGGTAAAAAGAAAGACGGATATTTCAGAATGTGTATCGATTACTGGAAACTAAATAAACTTACTGTAAAGAATCGTTACCCATTACCCAGGATCGATGACTTATTCGACCAACTTTAAGGTTCGAGTGTTTACTCGAAAATCGACTTAAGATCAGGTTATCATCAACTGAGAGTAAGGGATGAAGATATTCCCAAGACTGCTTTCAGAATAAGATACGGACACTATGAATTTCAAGTAATGCCATTTGGTTTAACTAACGCACCTGCTGTATTCATGGTATCTCATAACCGTGTTGCAAACATACTTGGATAAATTTGTGAAAGTGTTCATCGATGATGTTCTCATCTACTCTCGTAACAAAGAAGAACACGCAGATCATCTAAGAATAATCTTGGAATTACTCAGAAAAGAGAAATTATATGCCAAGTTCTCTAAGTGTGATTTCTGGATCAGTATCGTGCAATTTCTTGGGCACTTAATTGATAGCCAAGGACTTCATGTTGACCCCGCCAAGATTTGAAAGCAGTTAAAAATTAGGATTCTCCTATTTTATTGATGTTTTTCTACACGCCCATATACGTCAATTCTTAGGACTTGTCGGCTATTATCGAAGATTTATCAAGGATTTATCAAAGATTGCAAAGTCTTTGACTAAATTAACCTAGAAAAACAATAAGTATATCTGGGGAAAAGACCAAGAGACAGCTTTTCAAATACTTAAACAGAAGCTATTGAAGCTCCAATATCTACATTTTCCATAAGGAACGATGATTTTTGTTGTTTTACTGTGATGCATCCTTCAAGGATTGGGGGAGCCTTTATTTTGGTATTAATGCGAAAGGGAAAATGTATTGCGTATGCATCCGACAACTTAAGCCTAATAAGAAAAACTATAAAGCCCTCATGATCCGAATTAGGAGCAGTAGTGGATCGCTCTTAAAATTTTGGAGACACTATCCGTAATGGCACGAAATGACTGTGTTTTCACACTGATCTAACATCTTCAACATATCCTTTGATCAAAAAGAGTTGAACATGAGACAACGTTGTTGGTTAGAATTGCTTCCAGATTACGATTGTGAAATTTGCTACCATCCTGGAAAGGTAAATGTTATAGCAGATGCCTTAAGCCAGAAGGAATAAATCAAACCACTCCGAGTTAGATCATTAGTCATGACCATTCACCCAAAATTACCATCACAAATCCTCAAAGCTCAAACTGAGGCAATCAAAGAAGAAAAACATCAAGGACTGAGAACTTACAGAATGGAACAAAGCCATTTAATGTACGTCCTGATGGAACTCGTTGTATTAAGAACCGAAGTTGGTTACCACTCTTTAGTAATCTGAGAGACTTGATCATGCATGAGTCCCATAAATCAAAGTATTCCATTCACCTAGGTTCTGAAAAGATGTATTAGGATCTGAAGAAACTCTATTGGTGGCCTAACATAAAGGCAATCATCGCTGAATATGTCGGCAAGTGCTTGACATGCTCTAGAGTTAAAGCAGAATGTCAAAAGCCATCCGGCTTACTGGTACAACCAGAGATTCCTATGTGGAAGTGGGAGAGAATAACAATGGATTTCATCACAAAACTTCCCAAAACCTCAAACAGACATGACACAATCTGGGTCATTGTCGATCGCCTTACCAAATCCGCACATTTCATCCCTACCCGAGAGACAGATAGTATGGAAACCCTTACAAGGTTGTACATCAAAGAAATAGTCTCCCGGCATGGCGTGCCAATATCTATCATCTCAGATCATGACAGTCATTTCACATCCAGATTCTGGCAATCATTACAAAGTGCTTTGGGTACTCAATTAGACATGAGTATGACATATCATCCCGAAACTGATGGGCAAAGTGAAAGAACCATCCAAACACTTGAAGACATGCTTCGAGCCTGTGTTATAGATTTTAGAAAAAGGATGGGAAAAACACTTACCATTAGTGGAATTTTCTTACAATAACAGTTACCTTGAGGGGGGGGGGGGGGGTGGGGCCCGGTATTAAGGCATTACCATTTGAGGCACTTTATGGTCGAAAGTGCAGATCACTTGTTTGCTGGGCCGAAGTTGGAGATGTTTAACTCACGGGACCAGAAATAATTCATGAAACCACTAAAAAGGTAGTGCAAATTCGACAACGCTTGCAAGCTGCAAGAGATCGGCAAAGAAGTTAAGCCAATGTAAGACGAAGACCTTTAGAATTTCAAGTTGGAGATCGTGTTATGTTACCTCAAAAAGGTGTCATTCATTTTGGAAAACGAGGAAAGCTTAATCCCTAGTACATTCGACCATTTAAGATTCTTAAAAGAGTCGGTCCAGTGGCATATAAACTTGAACTTCCTGAAGAACTTAGAAATGTCCACAATACCTTCCACGTTTCTAATCTAAAGAAATGCTTATCTGACGAATCCCTTGTCATTCCAATGAAAGAGCTTCGTCTTGATGACAAACTCAACTTTGTGAAAGAACTAGTGGAGATTATGGATCGAGAAATCAAGCAACTAAGACATAGTCGTATTCCTATAATCAAAATAAGATGGAACTCTAAAATAGGACCAGAATTTACGTGGGAACGCGAAGATGAAATTCGCGCCAAATATCCAATTCTATTTTTAAACATCACTTCAAAATCCAACTAAATCTCAGGACGAGATTTCTTTAAGGTTGGGGGACTATAACAACCAGTAATTTTCATCAATGAAATTATCCATCTATTAAATTAGATGCACTGTAATATCCATCTATATATATACCACCTATTTACAGGGAAAATTTTCTCTTTATTCCATTATGTAACGTAGTTTACATAACTAAAGTAAATGAGCTCACGCAACAACCAATGCCATCTATATCTACGTTGACATCATGTAAACATCCTAATATGTCAAGTCAATGTTCTAATATCATTTTTACCAGATACATTATCCATTTAACGTACTTTTCAAAATGTTATTTCAAAACAAGCATTAAACGTTAACGTTTATATCAGAACCCTAATTATATGTAATGTATACATTCAAAATAAATGTACAAACTTACAAGGCAAGTGTACAAGCAATTAATGCATAAATTTTGAATATAATTTCCCTCCAAAACCATGGTACAAGTCATGCAAAGCACAAGGCACAATTGGTTAATGCATGAATTCAAAAAGGGTATTTTCCCTCCAAAATTCAAACCAATTTCGTGCCATTCCTTTAGCATAACATACTAGCATCACAATGCATGATATTTATCCCTAAAACCTAACCCTAATCGATCTTGACCCTAAATCTAAAACCCTAGTTTCGTCTATACGAAACCAAAACCAAAACATAATCTGAAACCCAAATCTTAACACTAAACCTTGATCCTAAATCCTAACCCTAACCCTAACACTAATCCTAAACCCTAATCCAAGCCCTAAACTTAACCTTAGCTCACAAAACCCTAAACTATAAACATAAACCCTAACTCGAACCTAAAAATCAAACCTGACCCCCTTGTTTCATTTTAACCCATTTTAATCAAACAAGCACCTCAAGCTAGCATCCTAGCACCACCATGACCTCACCACCATGTCACCAAGCAACTACATAAGCACCTTACTCATCAACTTGGCCACCAAGTATTGCTTTGTTACCTCCTTGTCACCCTTGTCCATCCGTACCCTTCTAACCTCCAACACATTGCATTGTTACCTTCCTAGCCTCCTATACTCATCCATAGCTGCCCTTAGTCACATTAGTTACTCCTTGGACACCACTTCTCAATAGCTTAGCCACCATTTCACTCTAAAACTTAGGCACCAAGGGTATTCGACCCTATAAATAGCCGTACCCCTAATTTACTTCAAAACACACCTCAAAACTCAACACAAATACAAATGAAGTTCTAAACAAGACCAAGGAAGATCAAGTGAAGTCCTTAAGATCAGAATTGAATCCAAGAATCAAGAGAAAGAAGCCATTGAAGGCGTTTTCTAGGTGTACGAACCTAAATAAGCCCATTCGACCCATATAAGCTCAAGTAAGCTCAAAATCTTGTTCAATAAGCTCATATTCTCTTTTAAATCTTTAATAAGCTTCCTTAGATCCTATATAAACTCTTGTTTAAATCATTGAATCACAAACCATGCATTTTTGGTTTTCCTAAACCAAACGCACCCGTTTTGGATTTTGTAGTTCACAAGCCCTTTTCAATAGCTACAAGCTCGTAAACTCTACTTGTTTTAGCTTATTCTAATAAGCCATAAGCTGCAAAACTCTTTTGGATTTCAAAAATATCAAAATTATGAATTTATTTTTCAAATAAACCCATGCAAGGGTATATAATAGTATGACTTCCTAAAATTTTTAACTAGAGAGGCTGAAAATTTCATTATCTAAGTTATAAACAATATGAGGGACTATTTTGCCATTTCAAAGTTAAGGGATTAATTTTATATAAAGTTATATATTAAAAGGATTAAACTTGTAAAATTATATAAATCAAGGGTATATATTGCCAATTTTGCATTCTTAAAAATATAAAATATAATATTTTTATATAAATTATAAAAATATAAATATATAATATAAAACTCAATTTTATTAAAACCTGACACATTTTGTCTTTATTACTCATGCGATCGATACCGCATTATAAAAACTATTACGTAATATTTTAAACGTAATTTATCATGACTACTTTTGAAGAAAGCTATATAAATCTTATCGTATCACGTTACTGGGATTTCATGTGAGGGGGTTTCATTTGAAGTAATACGATTTTTACGATTTTTGCTGATGTAACGATTTAAAGTGTCCTAGCTTCTCAAACTTTACCCTTGGCACATGACCTCTGAATTATGATAGCCTGAACATTGATACAATATTTCCATAAATTAATAAATCAAATATGTATGTTAAACTCTGTAAAGTTTTGAAACATAAACAATCAAACTAAGACTTGACATATTACCTCAGGTTGCGTGTTAAAGACGTTTTACTTTCAATTATACTGAACTTTCTCGCCCGGGTAGATAACATCGTACTACCATACGGGCGCATTTCATTGATATACTTTTGCCATCAATGAGATTTCCCTGTTAAGGTGAGTTCATAGCGTCGCATTTCAATCTTTAAATGTTTCATAAACCCGCAAGGGGATACATGCTATAAACCATGAATACAAGTGTTTTTCCAATTGTATGCTATCCTGATGCATTATTGCCTAAGTCCCTACTTTTGACATTAAGACCCCACTATCATGAACCGTTAATTACTCTTCAGAGTAAGCGTGAATGTTGTGAATAGATCTATTTGGGACTAAACTCCCCGGTTGGTATACTTGTACTTTTGGTAACCAAATGCACTTCATTTGAATATCTATGCGGGTGTTTGGCAAAGGCACCCGTTGGGGCAACTACTTGTGATTATTGATTATCTCAAGGCTTCGGTGTCATGAGCTTAGGGCAATAATACTGTTTTCTATGATAATTATATCTACATTGCAATTATTACTATTATGGGTGTATAACAACGTAACCCACTGTTATGATGACTTGTATTCAAACTATTTATCATAAACCTATGAATTTCACTCAACCATTGTGTTGATCTTTTTAGCATGTTTATCTCAGGTAATTGAGCAACATATGGCACGGAGTGGCACGGACTTGAAGATGGCTAAACTGTTATCATTCAAACTTTATGTTTCTAGATTTTGGGACCTCTCTTTTTGTAAAACTCTGATGAATAAATGAATGATAACTAAATTTTCCAAAAACGTCTCTTTATGAGTCGTTTTCTATGATTATGACTGTTGTACTATGAAGTAATACCCCAGATTAGCTTCCGCTGCTATATTTGTCAAAATGGGGGTGTTATATATAACCCCTACCAAAAAATCAAAGAATTCTATAAAGGATGTCTACACTTAGGAAATGAGTACAAGAGATATGAGGAGGTTATTGACTGGATCAGCCAAGGATACGCAAGTGTGCATGAAACAATTTATCCCCGCTTTGAGTCTAACTTAAAGACTAATTAATAAACAAAAGTGCTTGTCGAGAGACACACTTGTACAAAAACTAGATTTTGTCACACATGCTGTGTTTTGAAATAAACAGCCATACTTGAACTCATTTTGTGTGACCATTTCGGAATTTCATTGTCATACATTTGAATATTTATGTGACTAGAGGTAACTGGTAATTTTTTGTTGATTCTTTAGTCACTTATAACTTGGGACGTGTGACAGATACAAATAAGTTTGAAACATTAGTCACACTATATATATACATATGTGACAAATATATGTCACATAATTGAACAGTGTGACAAAATCCATATATGGTCACATGAAGTAATTATGTATGTGGCTAAATCATATAGTCAAGTTTGTCACACATTATTTAAAAGTGATTGCTATTTTTTGTTGAATATTTAGCCACATATGAATTTGAAATGTGTGACAACTAAAAAGTAAGTTTGAAGCATTACACACGATATACATTTAAAAGTGACAAATATATGTCACACACTTGAACAGTGTGACCAAATGTCATATATGGTCACACTAAACCATAGACATACAAAAGTTTATTCTTAAATAACAAAAGTTTATGAATTTTCAATCTCTCGCTTTGTTTTTTCTAAGGCTCCCGCTTCCCTTTCCCCAAAAAATCAAAACCCGCTTTTGTACCAAAAGAAATTCAACACCCGCTTCTTTACCTTTCATTTCAACCTTTCACACAACATCTCCTTTACCAAACATCCCCTAACCCTAACCGGCTTCTTCATCACAATCGTTCTCCTCACTACCGTAATTTCTCAATTAACCAACACCACTTCTTCAGTTAATTTCTCTTATTTAGGTTATTCCCAATTCACATCTTTTTTCTTTTAAATTTATATTTATTTATTTCCTATTATTTTGCTCTTTGTGACTGTTTGAGATACGATTATAACATAATGGTTGATTGTATTTCTACATTTCTTAATAATTAATTTGTGAGTTTTTTATTTAATGGAATAAGCAGTGCTTGATAAATTGTTTATGTCAAATTCAGAGTGATTGCATAAGCTAAACAATCCCTCTTTTTATACATATTATTATTATAAGTTATGTTTGATAATTTTGGTTGGTCATGTAGGACTGCCATCAGTATTAGAGTTCTTACAGCGGAGGAAATTAGAAGCAAAGAAGGTAAGTATGTTAGTGATAAATAACCAAACTAG
>BQNB010038420.1:0-48768 GCA_026074375.1 Tanacetum coccineum | reverse complement strand
CTTTATTTTTGGAATTAATAAGTATCGAAACAAGTCTTAAAGAGCCTTCGGGTATATGACTTGAGTAAAATCTTGAGATACAAAAATAGGATTTGCGGGAGGAAAAGTAAGTACACAATTAATATTTATGAGTAGTATTAGTGTCATGACGATCTTGTTTTTAAGCTTAGCATGGGAAAAGTGAGAAGTCGGTGATGATGAAGTTATCTTTTAGACACTTAATTGTGCTTTTTATTCTATGATCCTTAAAGTTACCTATAAGGTAATGAAAAATGTCAACACAAATAAGTTGTATAACTTGTGATCTCTTAGAAAATGGGAATTCGGGTGTTTTATAACTTGTGATCTCTTATCTCTCTCAACAAAAATCTTTGCTACTTTTCAAAGGTTTAGTTTGGGGAAGTTTCGAGGTATTTGGTTATAAGGCATGTGATATTGCGTGAGGACACACAATCGTTTAGTTTGGGGAATTTTGATAAGTGTAGAATACACATATCCATTAATACCTAAAATAACCCAATTAAACCCTAAAACAGACCAAAAATGGCAAAAATATGCTTGTATTTGTGTTTTGTGAATGCAGGTACGGATATATCAGAAATCACATGAAAACAATCAAAAACGAGCAAGCACGGACACGAGAATCAGAAGAGTACAAAAAGAAGCCAAAGAATCAAAGCCGAAGCCAGAAAAGTCAAACCCGCAGTCAAGTCCAGTCACAGTGGTCAAACAAAGTCAACACAAAAGGACAAATCCTCAAAATATTCCATTTTCACCCTCCAAGTTTCACAAAAGTCCAAAAATGTCCCCTCCTCCCTTATTGGGCCCAGAAAACCTCAATGGGCCTTAAAAACCCTAAGTTACCCTTACCCGGATCCTAAAGCCCAAAACAAAGCCCACTTCTCTTTTTATAACAACCACAAGGGCCAGTTTTGCAATTCTCGAAAGCTGTTTTATAACTAGAAAAAGAGAAAAGAAGGACAAGGACCATTTGTGTAATATCCCTAAGTTATAACAGTTTTAACTGCCAAGAAAATGGGCGCGAAGCCTTTTTACTATTCATCGTCACTTACAATTTTCTATCCAGGGTAAATCAAGGGGCAAATGAGAATTAAAGGGTCCTTTAGTCAATTCTTGAGCTCCTAAGCAAGATGGCAGGGTCAAATCAGTCTTTATCAAGGGCTCTCACTAATCTATCAAACCAAAGGACACGTCGTCAATGAAGAAAGCACAAAGAGGTGTGGGTTTTTGTGCTAAACTCACTCATAAAACTAGCACAAACGTCACATCAAAGAATGACATGCTGGCAATCCTTCTAGTTTTTATATAATTTTTAGCTTAAATTCGTATTTTTACTTAAATGTTCTTGTAATTTCCTTTTCTAGTAATGTAATTCAGTTTTCAATTAATGAAATTCAGTTTTAATTTGTTATAAGCTCTTCTTATTTTCAACCTTTAAGCTCTCTTAAATAAGCTAAAATTGTCTCAATAAGCTACTCATAAGCTCTTTCAGTCTATAAGCTGAAATAGAGCTGTTTGAATTCAGTATTAACCTTATCTAAACCTTAAATCAGTTAAACCTATTATGGATCTTATTGTATCTAAGCTTTTGGAAGGGGATCTTACCTTGGAAGAGATCCCAAGGACTTATACTCTAGCTTATTCATAAGCTAGAGAGCTTGTAGCTGCCTTAACTGGTCCTCTTGTTTAGCTAGAGGAGTTTGTAAGTTTCTCTTCCATTTACCTTTAAATTCTAGTTTTAAATTTTGAAATTATTGCTTGCTATGTTTAGATCTGCTTATTTGCTTATTCTCTTTGCTTATTAGTGTTTAAATATCTCTTTTAGTGCTTATTAGTTATATGTCTTCATCTGTTTTTGCTTAAATAGTTATAGATCATTAAATACTAATTTCTGTCATAAAAACTCATAAAATCCAAAAATATTAGTTTAAATAGTTTAGATCTTAGAATTTTGCTTATTCAGTTGTTTAATCATGATTGTTAAGTTTGTTTTAAGCTAGTTTTTATCTGGTATTTAGTGCTTGTTCATTAGATTTCTCTTAAAAGCTTTTCTCAAATTCTGTCATGGTTTTTAAGGAGTGTTTGGTTTAGTGCACTCTTAATTTGCACTAGCAGTATTAACATAAGTTAATACTGCTGAGCCTTTACACTACCAGTACTAACTTCCAAGTTAGTACTGCTTTCATAAGTTAGTACTGTTAGCTTTAATTTCAGTAGAATTAAGTTTAGATTTAGCTTATTAAGAATTTAGTTTTAGTTTTAATTATTTAGCTTATTTTATTGCTTAATTTGTTTTCAAAAGTCAACTTGTATCAGCAGTACTTTCACTTGAAAATACTGTTGAACTTTTACACTACCAGTACTAACCATAAGTTAGTACTGCTGTGTTCTCAGCCTCATTTAGATAAGTAATTTTAGGATTTAGCTTATCAAATTCAGTAGAATTTAAGTTTTCATAGAGCTTAATACATTTTAAGTCTTTATTTGCAGTTTCTAGCTTATTTTCTTAGTTTAATTTAGCTGTCAAAAGTCATAAAAAACCTGAAAACTCCAAAAACAGTACTTAGAGTCCTTAGAATTTTAAATTTGTTACTTTAGCTTATGGTATAGATTTTCCCATCTTAATTAATAGATTAGGTAGTTTAATAAGTCATCAAAGTTTAGAGTTCAGTTTAGCTTATAACCTTTAAGCTCATTTGGAATTTGTGCTCTCTTGCTTATTTTCTGAGTTTGCTTACTTCTTGATCATTTCAGTAGTAATAAAAGTATTATTAAGCTGTTAGTTTCTTTCATTTATAGAATTAATCATATCATAAGCTCTTTCAAGAAATATCTTTCCTATTTCATTTTGATCTAAGTTTGAGTTTTTTTACAGCTTATTTTCTAAAAACAAGGCTTAAGCCCTCCTTTCTGTAGCAGCTTAAAGATAAGCTCTTTTTGAGCTTATTTGTGAGTTTCAGCCCTAAGTGTCTTTATTAAAATTGTTCTCTTTAACTTTCTTTACAACTTTGCTTCTTTGAGTTTTTCATTTTGAGCACTTTAAAATTTCGAATGCTTTATGGACTTAGTTTGTTGTCGGGATAGATTCTCAGGGTAATAAGGAAACTTTTCGCTTTTAAATTTTTTTTTTCAGTCAGTTCCCACCATTAGTTTTGTTAGTTTCCCCGTTATTTCTTAGGTTTTTTCACCATTATCCATATTTAAGTTTTAACTTAGTTTTATTAATTTTTAATTAAATAATTAGGTTAAGTTTTTAATTATTTTAATTAAACTTTTATAAAAAGATAAAAAAATATGGCTTATATATTAATATTTTCGCATAACTTTTCTTTATTTAGTGAAATTTTAGTTTACATTTTAGGGATTTAAAAATTTGTTTATTTGCTTAATTGTCATTATTTGTTGCTTCTTAATTAGTAGTAATAGCTTATCCAAAATATCTTTGCTCCATTCAAATCAGGATCCGAACCTAAACGTGGTTTCAATTTCACTAGTCATTGGGGAAACGACCCGGGTGATCATACTTGCCCGGTTTAATACGTATTCTATATATATCTTTGTGAGTGGATTTGTCCAAGGGTTACTTGGGGATTTCCTTAATTTCTCTATAAGTATATTATTTTATATGTATGTAAAACTACGAATCAAGTACCCACCTTCACCAAACTTTGTTCTAGAGCCGGTTTATCCAGAGTTCATGCCACTAGAGGATGAGGTACTCCCAGCTGAGGAGCAGCCCCTACCTGCTGCTGCCTCACCTACCGCTGATTCACCAGGCTATGTTCCTGAGTCAGATCCTGAGGAGGATCCGGAGGAGGATGATGATGAGGACCCTGAGGAGGATCCTGCCGATTATCCTGCCGACGGAGGAGACGATGGCGATGATGAGGATGAGTCATCCGATGATGACGAGGATGATGATGTTGATATTGAGGAGGATGAGGAGGAGGAGGAGCACCCAGCTCCTGCCGACTCTACAGCTGTTGCTTTACCAGCTGTTGATCATGCCCCATCTGCTGAGGAGACTGAGCCGTTTGAGACCGACGAGTCTGCGGCCACACCACCACCACATCCTGCATACCGGGTTACTGCTAGGATATCGATCCGAGATGAGCCACCTACACCATTTTGGTCTGATACAGAGGTTGCCAGACTCCTTGCTATACCTACTCCACCACCATCACCACTTTCCCCATGGTCATCACCATTGCCTCAGATTCCTTCTCCACCACTACCCCTGATACTATCACCACTACCAGTATCACCACCACTACCTCAGATTCCCTCACCACCACTACCAGTATCATCACCAGTACCTGTGATATCTCCATCACCACCTGCTAGTCCTATTCGTTCATTGGGTTATCGAGCTGCGATGATCCGGCTGAGAGCTGAGGCCCCATCTACTTCCCATTCACCACCGCCACATATCATACTCTCCCACACCAGAGCAGATACACCACCGTCAGGTACCCCACCATCGGGGACACCACCACTTTTACCCATACCGCTACCTACTTCATCACCACCTTTGCATCTACTCTCTACTGACCGTAGAGCAGACAGACTTGAGGTTACCTTACCGCCTCGGAAGAGGTTAGGTATCGCTCTCGGTCCGAGATATGAGGTAGGAAAGAGCTCGTCTGCCCCCACTGTTAGACCGACTAGAGGTCTTAGGGCAGACTATGGTTTGTTGCTACCATGGACAGGGAGATTATGCGGGATCTAGAGAGAGATGTCTGTTATGGGATCACCGATACTTGGGATGAGATGCTGGTAGACATGCCAGGGGCACCAGCGAATGATGACACAAAGTTGGGTTGACGGATGACAGAGTTTATCACTAGGGTTAGGCAAGACATAGACGAGTTCTATACGAGGTTAGATGATGAGCAGTCTGAGCGACAACTGACGGCTAGTCGGCTTAACATGTTGTATAGGGATAGGCGTACACATGCTCGTACTGCTAGGCTCATGAAGGCTGAGGCCAGGATGTCTCAAGAGCCTTGGGGATGAACCATAGGTATTTGAGTGAACCTTGCGCGAGCAGAGTTATGGTCTAATGGTACTCAGGTGGTAGCACAACAGGCAGTGATTACAAAGTTACAAGCAGCAGACCGCATGAGACAAGCGGCGATTATAGAGATGCTAGCAGCAGACCGCAGGAGCCAGGCACAGTTCATAGAGGCACTGAAGCTGCTAAAGAGACTTCACACTCAGATGATAGAGTTTGAGAGGCAGCAGGGACCAGCTAAAGGTCCTACACAGCCAGATGCACCAGAGGAGGCTGGTAGCAGTTCCTAGATCATGTTATGACTAGTTATTTTGTACAGCCTACTAAGTATACGGTAACTCCCGAGTCTAGTCTGAGATTTATGTGTATTACTATTCTTTTATCTTGAACCTAAATCGTATGTGATCATTTTGTATTTGAACCAATCAAGACTGTTTGTTCAATTATATATGGAATGGTGGTATTATGTCATGTCTGTAATTGAATTTATTATGAATGAATGTTGATTTAGTTACACCATTGTTAACTTCAATTCAGTTGTATATTTCACTGTGTGTTGTGATCTCTCTTTATTTATTATGTATATGTCATGTCATGGTTATAATTTTACGAAATCTAACGGGTATTATATTTTCTTGTGATTGAAGAAAATGGCACTAAAAAGAGCCACGAGGTCAAACATAGCCCCAGAAACAACCAACACCACATATGTCACTAATGCCCATCTTCAGGCAATGATTAACCAAGGTGTTACTACTGCTTTGGCAGCACGTGATGCTGACAGAAATACGAATAGCGATGATAGCCATATTTCGGGAGCGGGTGTTAGAAGGACAGAATGAACTGCCCGTGAATGTACTTACATTGACTTTCTCAAATGTCAACCAATAAACTTCAAAGGCACGGAAGGAGTTGCCGGTCTATCTCAATGGTTTGAAAGAATGGAGTATGTTTTCCACATCAGTAATTGTACAGTTGAGAATCAAGTCAAGTTTGCTACTTGCACTCTCCATTCAGTTGCTTTAACATGGTGGAACACCCATGTCAAAACAGTCGGTCATGATGCCGCTTACGGTATGCCTTGGAAAACACTTATGAAAATGATGACTGACAAATACTGTCCTCGAAATGAAATCAAGAAACTGGAAATGGAGATTTGGGATCTGAAGGTGAAGGGTACTGACTTGACAAGTTATACCCAACGCTTTTAGGAATTGGCTTTGTTATGCGGGAGGATGTTTCCCGAAGAATCTGATAAAATTGAAAAATATGTCGGTGGTCTTCCCGACATGATTCATGGGAGTGTAGTGGCGTCTAAACCAAAGACAATGCAAGATGCAGTTGAAATCGCAACCGAGCTAATGGATAAGAAAATCCGCACTTTTGCTGAACGCCAGACAGAGAGTAAAAGGAAGTTTGAGGACACCTCAAGGAACACTCAGAACCAACAACAACAACAGAACAAGAGGCAGAACACTGGCAGGGCTTATACTGCAGGGACTGGTGAAAAGAAACAATATGGGGGATCTAAACCCCTATGCTCAAAATGCAACTATCACCACGATGGTCCATGTGCTCCTAAATGCCACAAATGCAACAAAGTTGGCCATTTTTCCCGTGACTGTAGGAGTACGGCAAATGCCAATAATGCTAACAACCAGAAGGGCACTGGGTCGGGTCAGAAGCCTACTTGCTATGAGTGTGGAGTTCAGGGACATTTTAAGAGGGAATGTCCAAAGCTGAAAAACAACAACAACCATGGTAACCAAGTTGGAGGTGGCAATGCTCCAGCCAAGGTGTATGCGGTAGGGATGCTGCAAACCCATACACCAACGTCAGACGGTACGTTTCCTTCTAAACAACCGCTATGCTTCTATCTTATTCGATACTGGTGCCGATAGGAGTTTTGTGTCTACTACATTTAGCTCCCAAATTGATATCACACCAACTGCATTAGATCACTATTATGATGTTGAACTAGCCGACGGGAGAATAATTGGGTTGAACACTATCCTTAGGGGTTGTACATTAAATATCCTGAACCACCCATTCAACATAGACTTAATGCCCATAGAACTTGGTAGTTTCGACGCTATAATTGGTATGGATTGGTTGGTAAACCAAGCAATCATTGTGTGTGCCGAGAAAATCGTTCGTATCCCATGGGGAAATGAAACTCTAATCGTTCACAGTGACGGAAGCAACCGGGGATAGGAGGCTCTTCTGCACATTATCTCGTACACCAAAATACAAGAATACATGCTAAAAGGATGTCCAATCTTTTTGGCAAACTTTAATATAAAGGAGACGGAAGACAAGTCAGAGAAGAAGCGACTTGAGGACGTACCAATCGTCCAGGATTTTCCTGATGTATTCCCTGAGGACTTGTCGGGTCTTCCTCCGACTCGACAAGTGGAATTTCAAATCGATTTGATACCTGGTGCTGCACCCGTAGCCCGGGCACCTTATCGATTGGCACCTTCTGAAATGAAAGAGTTGTCGGAGCAACTGAAAGAACTATCTGACAAAGGCTTTATAAGACCCAGTTCCTTACCTTGGGGAGCTCCGGTCTTGTTTGTCAAGAAGAAGGATGGATCGTTTCGAATGTGCATTGATTATCGAGAATTGAATAAACTGACGGTGAAGGAACCTTTTATCCGCACCTAGAATGATAATTTATTGATCAGCTTCAAGGACGTGTGTCAACTCAAAGATCGACCTAAGGTCGGGTTAACACCACTGAGGGTTCAAGAAAAGACATTCCGAAACCTGCTTTCAGAGACCCGTTACGGCCATTATGAATGTTCAGAGTTATGCCCATTAGGATTGACAAACGCACCTACCGAGAATCACAGGTACCTTATAATTCGAGTGTGCAAACCATATCTGGATAAATTCGTAATTGTCTTTATTGACGATATTCTGATATATTCTAAGAACAAGCAAGAACATGAAGAGAACCTTAAGTTAATCTTAGAGTTGCTTAAAAAAGAGGAGTTGTATGCCAAATTTTCCAAGTGTGAGTTTTGGATTCCTAAGTTACAGTTCCTCAGTCATGTGATTGACAGCCAGGGTATTCACGTGGACCCCGCCAAGATCGAATCCATTAAAGATTGGGCATCTCCTAAGTCACCAACGGAGATTCGTTAATTTTTAGGTCTTGTTGGGTATTATCGAAGATTCATCGAAGGATTTTTTAAGATTGCTAAACCAATGACCAAGCTCACTCAGAAGAAGGTCAAGTTTGAGTGGGGTTGAAAAACAAGAAACATTGTTCCAACTGTTGAAGCAGAAGTTGTGTAGTGAACCAATTCTGGCTTTACCTGAAGGAAGCAAAGATTTTATCGTATACTACGATGCTTCGATCAAAGGTTTGGGCGTTGTGTTGATGCAAAGAGAGAAGGTGATTGCTTATGCATCATGCCAACTGAAAATTCATGAGAAGAACTATACGACTCATGATTTGGAACTTGGAGTGGTAGTGTTTTCTTTGAAACTCTAGAGACACTATTTGTACGGAACCAAGTGTATGGTGTTCACGGATCATAAGAGTCTACAACACATTCTTAATCAAAAGTAGCTAAATATGAGGCAGCGTTGTTGGTTAGAACTGCTCAGTGATTACGACTGTGAGATCCGTTACCACCCGGGGAAAGCGAATGTTGTTGCTGATGCCTTGAGCAGGAAGAAGCAGAGTAAACCATTAAGAGTTCGAGCCTTAGTAATGACTATTGGCTTGGATCTTCCCAAACAAATTTTAGATGCTCAGACTGAAGCACGGAAACCAGAGAACATCAAGAACGAAGATGTTGGAGGTATGTTGCTTGAAAATTCTAAGGATCCGGAGAAATTTAGAACGGAAAAGTTGGAACCCCGTGCGGATGGAACTCTATGCTTCAATGGCAGGAGTTGGTTACCATGTTATGGCGATTTGAGGACTGTGATCATGCACGAGTCCCACAAGTCAAAATATTCTATCCATCCGGGTTCTGACAAGATGTATCAAGACATGAAGAAGCTATATTGGTGGCCCAATATGAAAGCCGACATCGCCACCTATGTTAGTAAATGTCTGACGTGTGCCAAGGTCAAGGCAGAACATCAAAGGCCATCAGGATTGTTGGTACAACCCGATATACCTCAATGGAAGTGGGACAACATCACTATGGATTTTGTCACGAAGCTTCCTAAGTCGTCACAAGGCTACGACACCATTTGGGTGATTGTCGACCGACTCACTAAGTCCGCAATCTTTGTACCGATGAGGGAAACTGATCCCCTAGAGAAACTGGCAAGAATGTACCTAAAGGAAGTGGTCACGAGGCATGGAATCCCTGTCTCAATTATTTGTGATCGTGACCCTAGATTCGCATCAAATTTCTGGAGGTCACTTCAGAAAGCTTTGGGTACTAACCTGGACATGAGTACTGCATATCATCCGCAGACTGAC
The DNA here is from genome assembly GCA_026074375.1 of Tanacetum coccineum. NCBI lineage: Eukaryota > Viridiplantae > Streptophyta > Magnoliopsida > Asterales > Asteraceae > Tanacetum > Tanacetum coccineum. The sequence continues at coordinate 39,283 of BQNB010038420.1, read as the reverse complement.
GGACAAAGCGAGAGGACTATTCAAACCCTCGAGGATATGTTGCGTGCTTGTGCGATCGACTTTGGAAAGGGTTGGGTTAACCATTTGCCATTAGTCGAGTTCTCATATAACAATAGCTATCACGCTAGCATCAAGGCTGCACCATTTGAAGCACTTTACGGTCGAAAGTGTCGTTCACCTGTGTGTTGGGCCGAGGTTGGACAAGTGCAACTCACTGGTCCGGAATTAGTTCAAGAAACAACCGAGAAGATCATCCAGATCAAGCAAAGGATGCAAGTCGCCCGTGATAGGCAAAAGAGTTACGCCGATTTAAAGCGTAAGCCGATGGAATTCCAAGTTGGGGATAAAGTTATGCTTAAAGTTTCGCCTTGGAAAGGGGTCGTACGTTTTGGCAAACGGGGGAAGTTGAACCCTAGGTACGTTGGACCATTCAAGGTGTTGGAAAAGGTTGGATCCGTTGCATACAAGCTTGAGCTTCCGCAAGAGCTGAGCAGGGTTCACAATACGTTCCATGTATCCAACTTGAAGAAGTGCTATGCCGACGAACCTTTAGCCATTCTGTTGGATGGACTTTACTTTGATCACAAGCTTTAATTTGTCGAGGCCTGGTAGAAATCATGGACCGTGAAGTTAAACGGTTGAAGCGAAGCCACATTCCAATAATCAAGGTTCGATGGAACTCCAGGAGAGGTCATGAGTTCACATGGGAACGCGAAGATCAATTCAGGAAGAAATATCCACACCTCTTCACAAAGACCGCACCGTCGTCAAGTGCCGCGTCTTAAGCCTTAAGGACAAGGCTCACTTAACGGGGGGAGAGTATAACACCCCGAGTTTTATTACGATGTCAATAAATTCACTATGTATTTTTAGTATTGTACGCGTTTGCTTTTAAATCGTAATCGTTAAGTTAAATCGTGTAAGCTAAAAATTATCGTTCAATGTAAACGGGCATCAAACAATTAAATGTTTACATCAAGCAAGTGTTAAGTAATTATTTTGAGGATAATTATTAACTTTGTTCATTTTATTTTTATTGGTTGCGTAAAGTGTTTACGTTTCGCGATAAAATACGTTTAGGCATTCCCGGAACCACCAAAACTTTTCTACGCTTCAACAAATACCCACGATTATACCCAATACCCAAAATTTACAAAAATATATCATACATATACATCTATAACCGGATTTGATAGGAAAAGATCAAAGAAATATCTAATTTTCTTCCAACTTGCATTGTACATTCACCAACTAATAAATCCTTAAGACTTTTACAAGGACTTCACCATACCTTGACCATAAGACTTCCCTAAATCACTCATCTTGTCTTGGACTTCTTACATGCATCTTTGACTAGCTTATTATACATATAAGGACTTATACTAGAAGGAATACACACACAACTCATTTCCTTAAGTGTAAAACACAAAAATCCTCTCCCTATTTGCCCTTTAACCCACGGCCAAACACCAAACTCATACAAAATCCATATCAAACTCATTTACAACACTTACACACATTCCTACATGATATCTAAGATAACCTAAGATGATTTGAAGGTTTGGTTTAAGGTTTACAAGGGTTAATTAAGCAAGAAGCAAGATTAGGGTTTCATTGGTTTTTTAGGGTTTTCAAGACTTGCAAGTTAGGGTTTGGTTGCTAAACAAGGGTTTAGCTTTTGTTGTTCATCACCACACATCACATTAAGGTCATCTAAAACTCTTTATGTCTTTACATTTATCATTTTATGTATATATAAGTTCTATGTAGCAAAATCACCATTTAGGATACTTTTGAACATGTAAAATGGATTTTTACTTGTGATCATTGTTTTGTGAACTTTTACATATGTTATGTGGTTGGTAATATCATGTTATAATGGGATTATAAGTATTGTACAATGTTGGTTTAAGTATAAAAAGTATATGGATAAACTAGTTAACTAAAAGTTACTTAATGAGTTTATGATTTTATAAGTGTTGTTAAGGACTTGTTAACTTGGACACTTGGACAAAATATGGACTAATGGACATAATAATATGTAAGACATATGGTATAAAGACTTGTGAAAGACTTGTGGTATTTTATCAAGTTGAAAAGTATAAAAACTCATTTTAAACACATTTTAAGTAAAACTTCAAAACTTTCTGTTTTAATTCAAAAATAAATGTATTTATTTTATATTTTTATAAAATACTACATCTCATGAGGATTCCAAAAAGGTAAGAAACTCGAAAAACCGAGTTATAACGAAGGAGATACGCTAATTTCAAGTTATACGTTAATTAAACGCGTTTATAAAAGAAATTTTATAAAAACAAGTTATAAAATACTTCTTATATATAAGGTTTGTTATTTTTATCAGATAGTACATATTTTTAGGATTCCAAAACATTAAGAATCGTAATTTTTGGATCAATAACGAAGGAGTTATGAATTACGCAAGTTTACGACAATAAATACTTTTATAAAACTATTTTTATAAAAGTTACTGTTCATCTTAGACATGAATATTTTGAAAACATCATTAAATAGATAGAACTTTTAATAACGAATACGTACTCGAAAGAATCACTAAAAACGGAGTTAAAACGAATAAGATACGACATTTATGGGTTTTACGATAACTAAATCTATAAAAATAAATTTATAAACTGTCATGAACAGTAAAAACCACTGTTCATCAGGGGACTAAAAATATGAAAATGTAATATTTTGATAACTCGTCTTAATACGAAAGCGTGGAAGTAAGAAACATACCAAACGGACTTAAAACGGGAAATTTACGTCGTTTTTACTAATGAAATATTTATAAACGTATTAACTTTATAAATACGATTTCACAAATGCAATTAGATGGTGATGTAGTTATATAGAATTATATATGGTAAAGTGCTTAGTGCTTATACGACCTATATTGGATTAGGTTGCATTCGAGTCATTATCGTGACGCATTTTCTGTGATATAATTGTTATCATACACACAAGGTGAGTTCATAGCCCCACGTTTTATATTTTATAATGATTTACAAGTTTTGGGATGAGAAACATATGCATGTTTTACAATTGGATGCAAGTGGACATTTCACATTTACGATTACGTGTTTGCCTAAGTAGCGATAACCCTCTGAGCCCATTATCATGAACTGTCAATTACTGTTATAAGCGCGAATATTATAAATAGATCTATTTGGGATTGACATCCCCATTCAGGTGAGTCATACTCACTGTTCCAGTTTGCCGGACAACGAACGTATACCATGTCGGACATAGGATGTTGCGGGTTAGAACATCACCACGGGTAATGTTGGCAATTTATAATTGCATTTCATACATGTCGAGCTGTAGTGTCATGAGCTTAGGAAAATGTAATTACATTTTATGATGTTTGCATCTGTTGCATTATCATGGGGAAATCTTGCGGTCCTACATTATACATTTTATAAACCTATGAATTTACTCAACAATATGTTGACGTTTTAAGCAATGTTTTCTCAGGAGATCAGTAAGGTATAAGACAAGGGATACATTGGTGGTCGTTATTTTGGAAGTCATGCATTAAAGATTTGGTTGCATTACATTTTGGGAAACATTTGTTGTGGACTAGAATCTTGAAATTCATATTTTGAACAAGTAAAGCTTCGGGCTTTATGTAACAAACACTTTGCTCAATCCAATGTATCAGTTTTTAAACGACTTTTAGGTCTTTCTTATATATATCTTGTGTTATTGATCTATGAAGTACCACCCCCAACCCATATTTCGCTGCGACCCAATTTGGGGTTGTTACAGATTGGTATCAAGAGTCAAGGTTATACAGAACTAGGTCAAGATGTTTTTGCTGGACTATAACCATTTTCAAACATTGCATTCATACAAAGGGGTTTTCACGGGACATACATACATACACTACTTGTTGCATTAGTTGATTAGACTAGATGCATTCATGATCAATATACGTGTTTACATATAGTATGTATATTAATATAAAAATCTTATATTAAATACTAATATAAGCTATTTTGGATTTTCAGATACTGTCATTTCGGATTCTGAGGATTCCACGGTTACATACATGGAGGTATCTAGTCTGTTTGAGGGCTTATCAGACATTGGATCCCCAGGAGTTGTTGGACCCGAGTACGAGGGACTGCCCTGGATGCTAGATGACCCATATGTGCAGGTCATTTTACAGGCCCCACCATCACCAGACTACGTGCCTGGCCCTGAGGAGCCAGAGCAAGCACCACCTCTGCCAGACTTTGTTTCAGAGCTGGTTTATTCAGAGTTCATGCCACCAGAGGTTGAGGTACTCCCAGCTGAGGAGCAGCTACTGTCTACTGCTGCCTCACCCACTGCTGATTCGCCAGGCTATGTTCTTGAGTCTGATCCCGAGGAGGATCCGGAGGAGGATGATGAGGAGGACCCTAAGGAGGATCCTGCCGATTATCCTGCCAACGGAGGAGATGATGGCGATGATAAGGATGAGTCATCCGATGATGATGAGGATGATGATATTGATATTGAGGGGGATGAGGAGGAGGAGGAGCATCCAGCTCCTGCCAACTCTACAGCTATTGCTTTACCAGTAGTTGATCATGCCTCATCTGCTGAGGAGACTGAGCCATTTAAGACCGACAAGTCTGCGGCCACACCACCACCACATCCTGCATACCATTTTACTACTAGGATATCCATCCGACCTCAGATACCTATATCACTTCCTTCAGATACAGAGGTTGCCAGACTCCTTGCTATACCTACTCTACCACCATCACCACTTTCCCTATGATCATCACCACTGCCTCAGATTCCTTCTCTACCACTACCAGTATCATCACCACTCCCAGTATCACCACCACTACCTTTAGCACCTCTACCATTACCTGTTAGTCCTACTTATCCATTGGGCTACAGAGCTGCAATGATCCGGCTGAGAGTCGAGGCCCCATCTACTTCCCATTCACCACTGCCACATATCATACTCTCCCACACCAGAGCATATACACCACCATCATGTACCCACCATCGGGGACACCACCACTCTTACCCATATCGCTACCTACTTTATCACCACCTTTGCATCTACTCTCTACTAACCTTAGAGTAGACAGACCTGAGGTTACCTTACCGCCTCAGAAGAGGTTAGGTATTGCTCTCGGTCCAAGATATGAGGTAGGAGAGAGTTCATCTGCCCCCACTGCTAGACCCCCTAGAGGTTTCAGGGCAGACTATAGTTTTGTTGCCACTATGGACAGGGAGATTGTGCGGGATCTAGAGAGAGATGTTAGTTATAGGATCACCGACACTTGGGATGAGATGCTGGTAGACATGCCAGGGACACCAGCGACTGATGACACAGAGTTAGATCAGCGGATGATAGAGTTTACTACCTTGGTTATACAGGACACATACGAGATTTATACGAGGTTAGATGATGAGCAGACTGAGCGATAACTGATGGCTGGTCGGCTCAACATGCTGTATGAGGATAGGCGTGCACATGCTCGTACATCTCTACTGATAGAGAGAGAGGCTAGGATGTCTCAAGAGGCTTGGGGATGATCTATGGATGCTAGTTATCTTGCACGTTTAGAGGTTATGTTACTGCGTACTACTGTATTGGGTCAGCAAGCAGTGATTACAAAGTTGCAGGCAGCGGACCACAGGAGATAGGCGGCGATTACAGAGTTGCTGGCAGCAGACCGCATGAGACAGGCACAGTTCATTGAGGCACTAAAGCTGCTGAAGGGACTACAGACCCAGATGATAGAGTTTCAGAGACAATAGGGACCCGCTAAAGGTCCGGCAGAGCCCGATGCACCGGAGGAGGCCGGTAGCAATTCGTAGATCTTGTTATGGCTAGTTATTTTGTAGAACCTACTAAGTATTACGGGTAATTCTCAGCTAGTATGGATTTAGGTTGTATATTTTATCTTGTAACCTAATCGTTGTGATCATTTTGTATCTGAACCAATCATGTATGTTTTCCAATTATATATGGAATGGTGGTATTATGTCATGTCTGTAATCGAATTTATTATGAATAAATGTCGATTTAGCTACACCATTGTTAAGTTCAATTCAGTTGTATATTTCACTGTGTGTTGTGATCTCTCTTTACTTATTGTGTATATGTCATGTCATGGTTATGATTTTGTGAAATCTAACGGGTATTATATTTTCTTGTGATTGAAGAAAATGGCACCAAAAAGGGTTACAAGTCAAACACAGACCCAGAAACAACCACCACCACAACTGTCACTAATGTCCAGCTTCAGGCAATGATTGACCAAGGCATTACTGCCGCTTTGGGAATAGGTGTTAGAAGGACGGAACGAGTTGCTAGAAAGTGCACTTACCTAGATTTCATGAAGTATCAACCTCTGAATTTTAAGGGAACGGATGGAGCTGTCGAATTGATTCAATGGTTTGAGAAAATGGAAACTGTGTTTAGTATAAGCAACTGCTTGGTAGAGAACCAAATCAAGTTTTCCACTTGTACTCTTCTCGCAGGTGCGCTAACATGGTGGAACTCCCATGTTAGGACTGTTGGTCATGATGTTGCGTATGCAATGACTTAGACAGACCTGAAAAAGAAGATGACTGACAAGTACTGCACGAGGGTCGAGATTAAGAAACTAGAGGCTGAGTTATGGAATTTGAAAGTGAAAGGTACCGACGTGATAGGGTACAACCAACGTTTTCAGGAACTGGAATTGTTGTGTGTTAGAATGTTTCTTGAATAGTCTGACAAGATTGAGAGATATGTCGGTGGTTTGCCCGACATGATCCACGGAAGTATAGTAGCATCAAAGCTGAAGACAATGCAAGAGGCAATTGAAATAGCAACTGAGCTGATGGATAAGAAAATCTGTACTTTTACTGAACGTTAGACAGAGAACAAGAGAAATCAAGATGATAACCACCAACAACCACAACAACAATAAAACAAGAGGCAGAACACTGGTCGAGCCTACACTGCAGGATCTGGTGAGAAGAAGCCATACGGGGGATCTAAACCCTATATGCGCTAAATGCAACTATCACCATGATGGTCTATGTGCTCCTAAATGCTACAAGTGCAACCGAGTTGCCAATCTGGCTCGTGACTGTAGGAGTGTAACACCCCCAAAAATCATTTACAACGCAGCGGAATACCACATGGGGTGTTACTTCGTAATACACAGCAATAGATACAAGAGAACGACCTCTAGGTGTCGTTTGAATAATAACATTGTTGATTTAATCAAACAAGCTGGAAATGGCAATGCTCCAGTGAAAGTGTATGCGGTAGGTCGTGCAGGGGACAAAATCCCTCCCCTTCCACCCCCCAGACTCTAACGTCGTGACGGGTACGCTCCTTCTAAACAATCGCTATGCTTCTGTCTTATTTGATACTGGTGCTGATAGAAGCTTTGTGTCTACTACATTTAGTTCCCAAATTGATATCACACCAATTGCATTAGATCGCTATTATGACGTTGAACTAGCCGACGAGATAATAATTGGGTTAAACACTATCCTTAGGGGTTGTACATTAAACCTCTTAAACCACCCATTCAACATAGACCTAATGCCCATAGAACTTAGTAGTTTCGATGCTATAATTGGTATGGATTGGTTGGCGAAGTACCAAGCGATCATTGTGTGTGCGAGAAGTATCGTTCGCTTCCTCTGGGGAAATGAAACATTAATTGTTCATGGTGACAGAAGCAACCGGGGAAACGAGACTCGTTTGAACATCATCTCGTGCACCCAAACTCAGAAATATTTGCTAAAAGTATGTTAAGTCTTTTTGGCACATGTTACCATAAAGAAGGCGAAAGACAAGTCGGAGGAGTAGTACTTGCAGGATTATACCAATCGTCCGGGAATTTCTCTGATGTATTCCCTGAGGACTTGTCGGGTCTTCCTCCGACTCGACAAGTGGAATTTCAAATCGATTTGATACCTGGGGCTTGTCTTTGCTGGCACGCGTTGCTCCGGGCACCTTATCGATTGGCACCTTCTGAAATGAAAGAGTTGTCTGAGCAACTGAAAGAACTATCTGACAAAGGCTTTATAAGACCCAGTTCCTCACCTTGGGGAGCTACGATCTTGTTTGTCAAGAAGAAGGATGGATCATTCCTGATGTGCATTAATTACCGGGAATTGAATAAACTGACGGTGAAGAACCGTTATCCACTCCCAAGAATTGATGATTTATTTGATCAGCTTTAAGGGTCGAGTGTCTACTCGAAGATCGACCTAAGGTCGGGTTATCACCAACCGAGGGTTCGATAAGAAGACATTCCGAATACCGCTTTCAGAACTCGTTACGGCCATTATGAATTTCAAGTTATGCCATTTGGTTTGATAAACGCACCGTTCGTATTCATGGACCTTATGAATCGGGTGTGCAAACCATATCTAGATAAATTTGTGATTGTCTTTATTGACGATATTCTGATATATTCGAAGAACAAGCAAGAACACGAAGAGCACCTTAAGTTAATCTTAAAGTTGCTTAAGAAAGAGGAGTTGTATGCCAAATTTTCCAAGTGTGAATTTTGGATTTCGAAAGTACAGTTCCTCGGTCACGTGATTGACAGCCAGGGTATTCACGTAGACCCCGCCAAGATCGAATCCATTAAAGACTAGGCATCTCTTAAAACGCTAACGGAGATTCGTCAATTTTTAGGTCTTGCTGGGTATTACCGAAGATTCATCGAAGGATTTTCGAAGATCGCCAAGCCAATGACCAAGCTTACTCAGAAGAAGGTCAAGTTTGTTTGGGGCGACAAACAAGAAGCAGCGTTTCAACTGTTGAAGCAGAAGTTATGTAGTGCACCAATTCTGGCTTTACCTGAAGGAAGCAAAGATTTTATCGCATATTGCGATGCTTCAATCAAAGGTTTGGGCGTGTATTGAGCAAAGGAGAGAATGTGATTGCTAGCATCACGGCCAATTGAAAATTCATGAGAAGAACTATACGACTCATGATTTGGAACTTAGAGCAGTAGTGTTCGCTCTTAAGATTTGGAGGCACTATCTGCATGGGACCAAGTGTACGGTGTTCACTAATCATAAGCGTTTGCAACACATTCTTAATCAGAAGGAGTTGAACATGAGGGAACGTCGTTGGTTAGAGTTGCTCAGTGATTACGATTGTGAGATTCGTTATCACCCGAGAAAGGCAAATGTTGTAGCTGATGCTTTGAGCAGGAAGGAGCAGAGTAAACCATTAAGAGTTCGAGCCTTAGTGATGACTATTGGCTTGGATCTTCCTAAACAAATCCTGAATGCTCAGACTGAAGCACGAAAACCAGAAAACATCAAGAACGAAGATGTTGGAGGTATGTTGCTTGAAAATTCTAAGGATCCGAAGAAATTTAGAACGGAAAAGTTGGAACCCCGTGCGGATGGGAATCTTCGGCTTCAAACTGGTAGGCAGTTGGTTGGATTGTATGGTGATTTGAGGACCGTGATCTGCCACGAGGTCCTACAAGTAGAATCGTTATTCATCGGGTTCTGCAAAATGTATCAAGAAATCAAGAGCTATATTGGCGGCCCAATATGGAATGCCAACATTAGCCAACTATGTTAACAAATGCTCTGACAAGTGCTAAAGTCAAGGACGAACACCAAAGGCCATCAAGATTGTTGGTACAACCCGATATACCTCAATGGAAGTGGGACAATATCACTATGGATTTTGTCACGAAGCTTCCTAAGTCGTCACAAGGCTACGACACTATTTGGGTGATTGTCGACCGACTTACTAAGTCTGCAATCTTTATACCCATGAGGGAAACTGATCCCATGGAGAAACTGGAAAGAATATACCTAAAGGAAGTGGTCACGAGGCATGAAATCCCGGTCTCAATCATTTGTGATTGCGACCCGAGGTTCGCATTGAATTTCTGAAGGTCACTTCAGAAGGCTTTGGGTACTAACTTGGATATAAGTACTACGTACCATTCCTAAACTGACGGACAAAGCGAGAGAACTATTCAAACTCTCGAGGATATGCTGCGTGCTTGTGCGATCGACTTCGGAAAGGTTTGGGTTAACCATTTGCCGTTGGTCGAGTTCTCATATAACAACAGCTATCACGCTAGCATCAAGGCGGTGCCATTTGAAGCACTTTACGGTCGAAAGTGTCGTTCACCTGTGTGCTGAGCCGAGGTTGGACAAGCGCAACTCACTGGTCCGGATATAGTTCAAGAAACAACAGAGAAGATCATCCAGATCAAGCAAAGGATGCAAGCCGCCTGTGATAGACAAAAAGAGTTAGCTGATCTAAAAGTGTAAACAAAAAAAAAAAAAAATAAAAAAAGCCAATGGACTTCCAAAGTTGGGATAAAAGTTATGCTTAAAATTTTGCCTTGGAAAGGGGTCGTACGTTTTGGTAAACGGGGGAAGTTGAACCCTAGGTACGTTGGACCGTTCAAGGTGTTGGAAAAGGTTGGATCCGTTGCATACAAGCTTGAGCTTCCTGAAGAGCTGAGCATGGTTCACAATACGTTTCATGTATCCAACCTGAAAAAGTGCTATGCCGACGAACCATTAGCCGTTCCGTTGGATGGATTTCACTTTGATGACAAGCTTCAGTTTGTCGAGGAGCCGGTAGAAATTATGGACCGTGAAGTTAAACGGTTGAAGCAAAGCCGCATTCCAATAATCAAGATTCGATGGAACTCCAGGAGAGGTCATGAGTTCACTTGGGAACGTCAATACCAATTCCGGAAGAAATATCCACACCTCTTCACAAAGACCACACCGTCATCAAGTGTCGCGTCATAAGCCTTGAGGACAAGCCTCACTTAACGGGGGAAGACTATAACACCCCGTGTTTTAGGGTCATTTATGACGTCAATAAATTCGCTATGTATTTCTAGTATTGTACGCGTTTGCTTTTAAATCGTAATCATTAAGTTAAATCGCATAAGTTAAAAATTATCGTTCAATGTAAACGGGCATCAAAAAATTAAATGTTTACATCAAGCAAGTGTTAAGTAATTATTTTGAGGATAATTATTAACTTTTTTCATATTATTTTTATTGGTTACGTAAAGTGTTACGGTTTTCGTGATAATAAATACGTTTAGGGCCTACCGAACACCAAAACTTTTTACGATTCAACAAAATACCTACGTTTATACCCATATACCTAAGTTTATTAAAACTTTCCCTAGTTTAATATTGTTAGTCATATCGGTACATTAAAATTAAACAAGGCTAGAAACTACACATCTACAAGAATTTACATGTATACCTTTACCTTTACACTTTTAGGGACTCAGTTAATGCCAAGTATTTTACTAGAATTTATCAAAGATCAAAATCAAAACATGTACTTCCCTCCCCCCCCCCTTTCCCACGGCTACGTCATCAAATAAAGGGACATGGAGTTCACATTTTTGCTAATTAACTTTGTTCATACAACAACTAATAAATTAGCTTATGTCTAATTGACCATGACTTCCACATTTTACTACACTCGCGCGTGTCTTAAGACTTCCTATATCCCTTTTGACTAGTCTTGTGATATATAAGACTTTAGTAATACATGTAAACCATTCATACTCATTTCTTTAGATGTGCAACACAAAAAACCTCTCCCTTTGTTACTCTCTTACCCACGGCCTACACAAAAAACACACAAAAAAAATCACACAACTTATTTTACCACATATACAAGTGATCTAGGTTCATATTTAAGGTATTCTAAGAGGTATTGGAAGCTTTGTTGGTTGATTAAAAGGGTTATACAAAGAAAAGGAATTAGGGTTTTCTTTGGAAAAACTAAGGTTTTCTAAGCTTTGCAAGCTTTGGTTTAATATCTAAACAAGGGTTTAGATATTATGGTTCATCACATTACATCATATTAAGGTCATCTAAAACTCTTAATCTCTTCATTTTTATGATTTTATGCACACCATCTAGGAAACCTATCTACATGAAATATAGATTTTTACACTTGTTTATGATTTGGTAAACTTTTATATATGTTGTATGAATGTTCATACCATGTTATAATGGATGTATAAGTGATGTACAAGTATAGTTTAGGTATAAAAAGCTTATATAAACAAGTTATCTAAAATGTATACTTATGAAAGTTAATGAACAAATAAGTATGTACACATATGGATATTGTGATCCTTGGACATTTTTAGACAATGATGGACTTAAGGACCCTAGGAATGTAATACATGTGATAATGAGTGTTCTAATGGACTTGTAACAAAGTGGATAAACTAAAAAGTTATAAAAACTAGTTTTACACATATTTTAAGTTAAACCTCAAAACCTACTGATTAAATTCGAAATTTAAGTCATTCATTTTATATTTTTATAAAATAATACATCTCATGAGGATTCCAAAGGTAAGAAACTCGAAAAACCGATTTATAACGAAGGAGATACGCTAATTTTAAGTTATACGTTAATAAACGGGTTTATAAAAGAAATTTTATAAAAACAAGATACAAAATGCTTCTGATATTATAAATGGGATTATTTTTCTCAGATAGTACACATTTTTAGGATTCCAAAACAATAAGAATCGTAATTTTTTAATCGATAACGAAGGAGTTATGAATTTCGCGAGTTCACGATAATAAATACTTTTACAAAACTATTTTTATAAAAGTTACTGTTCATCTCAGACATGAACATTTTGAAAACATCATTAATAGATAAAACTTTTAATAATGAAGACGTACTTGAAAGAATCACTAAAAACGGAGTTATAACGAATAAAATACGACATTTACGGGTTTTACGATAACTAAATCTATAAAAATAAATTTATAAACTGTGATGAACAGTAAAAACCCATGTTTATCAGAGGACTAAAAATGTAAATTTTGATAACTCGTCTTAATACGAAAGCGTGGACATAAGAAACGTAAGAAACGGGCTTAAAACGATAAAGTTACGTCGTTTTTACTAAGGAAATATTTTGTAAAACGTTTTAACTTTCTAAACACGATTTCACAAACGCAATTAGATGGTGATGTAGCTATATAGAATTATATATGGTAGTAGTTATTCAAAATTCTTAGTACTTATACGGCCTATAATTAATTAGGTTGCATTCGGCGTTTATCTGACACATTTTCTGTGATATAATCTGATATTCATTTACTCAAGGTGAGTTCATAGCCCCACGTTTTACATTTTAATGATTTACAAGTTTTGGGGTGAGAAACATATGTATGTTTTACAATTGGACGCAAGTGGACATTTTACATTATGATTACGTGTTTGCCTAAGTAGCGATAACCCATCTGAGCCCATAATCATGAACTGTCAATTACTGTTGTGAGCGCGAATGTTATAAATAGATCTATTTGGGATTGACATCCCCGTTCGGGTGAGTCATGCTCACTGTACCGGTTTGCCGGACAACGAACGTATACCATGTCGGACATAGGATGTTGCGGGTTAGAACATCATCACGGGCAATGTTGGGCAATTTTATTGCTTTTCATCATGTGAGCTTCAGTGTCATGAGCTTAGGAAATGTAATTACGTTTTATGTTGTTTGCATCTGTTGCATTATCATAGGGAAATCTTGTGGTCCTACATTATAAAATTTTATAAACCTATGAATTCACTCGACAATACGTTGACGTTTTAAGCAATGTTTTTCAGGAGATCAATAAGGCACGAGGTGTAAGGGATACATTGGTGGTTTTGATTGGTGTAATGCATATTAAAGATTTTGTCGCATTAAATTTTGTATATCTGTTATGGGCTAGAAATCTTTGTATTTTGAACAAGTGAAGCTTCGGGCTTTTGTAACAAACAATTTGTTAAATCCAATGTATCAGTTTTAAACGGCTTTTAATGGTCGTTCTTATATATATCTTGTGTTATTGATCTATGAAGTACCACCCCCAACTTATATTCCGCTGCGACCCAATTTGGGGGTGTTACAATAGGACCTACGTCTGCGATTATGTGTATGCCTTGCTTTGCCAGTCATTAGTACCTAAGTAAGACCCTTATATGCTACTTGATCATTCGCTTGTTGTTATTAGCCTAAGGTGTGTTTGATTTGGACTTAATTGACTTAATATGAAAAAAACTGAATTTATTAAGTCATATGAAAATTGTTTGTTTATAACTTAATAGAGAAAGATGACTTAAAATATAAAGTGATAAAACTGAAAGTGTCTGCATTAAGTCATCCGTTAATTAAATATGACTTAATGAAAAAAAGTAAACAAACAGGCCCTAAGTATGATATGAAGTGATGATGATAAAGACACTTGGTATAGCGGTACTCTAATAACGCCTGGCCAACGTTTTTACAAATTACTTATTATGATGTGGAATTATCAAAATCATGGATTATCTAACAAGGTAGAGTAGAATAGAAAATAGGAACCTAGAACGCCGAATCCTAAAAACCCTCAAACTATCTCTTCGTGTATAGATAATGCCTCCAAGAATGACGACTCGTAGCGCTGGCCGAGGTGGTGCAACACCAAGGTGTGGAAGGACGAATGCACGCAGAGTAGGGGAGGCGGTCAAGGCACTATTGACAACGGTAACATCAGTAACATTCTTTAGAACAAAAAAGGATGTTTCTTTCGACCAAATATAACCCTATTATTTACCATTATTTTAGGTGTAATGAACATCATTTTTTATAATATGTATAAAAAGTTAAAGGAAAATTTGCTGTTTTAATACGAAAGGGTGACTTTATATCGCTCCTTGGATTACAGTTTGATATCTATACTTGTCTTGTTATATCACAAGTGATGCTATTTTAAGGAGGTGTTTGGGATTGCTTATTGAAAATAGATTATGCGTTTTGAAAACCGATAATCAGATAATCAGTGGTTACAAAAAGTGATTATAAAATGTAGTGTTTGGATTTGATTATGTTGTATAGTAACGTCATAATTAGATAAGCACTTTTGAGAGTGTTTGGCATAATCAACTTATTGAGTGACTCAAATGATAAAATGACGAAAAAGAACATCATATATTTTATAATTATATTAATTTGAATTAATATATATATGTCATTAAAATTAAAATTGACGTTTATACTATAGCAAAAAAATTTATAACTTGAAAATATTACAAGAAACAACTTTACAACTTTAGAAGCATTACACCTAAAAAATTATAAGTTTTAACGGTGATTTTCGGAGAAGACACGTGGAGCCATACCTCCACTTAGCACTGAAACATGCATGCACTTAGCACTTGAACATACCCGCACTTAACATGTCTTCTATCACGAGTGGTAATTATTTGATTGTAGCGGTTGTAGAAGATAAGAAGAATAATATATATAGCAGCCTATTAAGAGGATTAACTAAACTTTAGCTTTCTATTAAGAGGATGACCTGCACTTAGCACTGAAACATACATGCACTTAACATTGAAACGTACCTGCACTTAGCACTAAAACGTACCTACACAGCATGTCTTCTTTCGCAGGTGGTAATTATTTGATTGTAGTAGTTGTAGACGATTAGTAGGATATTATTTGATTCTAGCAGTTGTAGATGATAAGCATAATGGTATATATTGCAACCTATTAAGAGGTTTAGATTTCTATTAGGAGAATTACCCTCACTTAGCACTAAAACATACTTGTATTTAACACTAAAACATATCTGCATTTAACATGTCTTTTTTCACGAGTGGTATTTGTCATGGGTCACGAGTTATAGTTCGGCACGTATATGTTTTTGTTTATTGCTTATTTTATCAACTAGTTTTACAATCAATTTAACATTGCAGATATAACTAGTTTTTTTTGTTTTGGTAGATATGTTCCGGAGATGGCTAATCAATGGGATGACGGTGTGTGGTGAAGTGATCAACTAATGCACTCTGTTTTTTAGACGGCGTGCACAAACATGTCTCGAAGACGTGCATTTATGTTCTCAAAGCCGTGCATATATGTTTTTAGAAAACGTGCATTTATGTTATAATAAATTTGATTACACATTTGTTTTTGGATTGTATTTTACTTGATATCAAATTTTGTATATTATATTTATGTTTTTGGTTTGTTAAGGAGCTGTGTGTCACTCTGTGAATGGTCAATAGCCATTAAGTGGTCCCATTATCTTTTAACATCAGGCCCCACAATCATTTATTTGGCCATTCACATGGGTGACACACAGATCCCTTAACAAACCAAAAACATAAATATAATATACAAAATTTGATATCAAGTAAAATACAATCCAAAAACAAATGTGTAATCAAATTTATTATAACATAAATGCACGTTTTCTAAAAACATATATGCACGGATTTGAGAACATAAATGCACGTCTTCGAGAACATTTGTGCACGCCGTCTAAAAGAACAGGTGCATTAGTTGATCATCTTCACCACACACCGTCATTCCCATGATTGAGCCATCTCCCGGAAACATATCTACCAAAACAAAAAAAACTAGTTATATCTGCAATGTTAAATTAATTGTAAAACTAGTTGATAAAATAAGTCATAAACAAAAACATATACGTGCCGAACTATAACTCGTGACCCATGACAAATACCACTCGTGAAAAAAGACATGTTAAATGCAGATATGTTTTAGTGTTAAATACAAGTATGTTTTAGTGCTAAGTGAGGGTAATTCTCCTAAATAGAAATCCTAACTCTTAAGATGGTTGCCTTTATATACATTTGCTTATCATCTACAAACTGCTAGAAGCAAATTAATATCCTACTAATCGTCTACAAACTACTTCAATCAAAATAATTACCACCTGCGAAAGAAGACATGCTGTGTAGGTACGTTTTAGTGCTAAGTGCAGGTACGTTTCAATGTTAAGTGCATGTATGTTTCGGTGCTAAGTGCAGGTCATCCTTTTAATAGAAAGCTAAAGTTTAGTTAATCCTCTTAATAGGCTGCTATATATACTATTCTTCTTATCTTCTACAACCGCTACAATCAAATAATTACCACTCGTGATAGAAGACATGTTAAGTGCGGGTATGTTCAAGTGCTAAGTGCATGCAAGTTTCAGTGCTAAGTGGAGGTATGGCTCCACGTGTCTTCTCCGAAAATCACCGTTAAAACTTATAATTTTTAGGGTGTAATGCTTTAATGTTGTAAAGTTGGTTTTCTTGTATTATTTTCAATGTTATTAACAGTTTTTGCATTGTTATACGTCAAATTTTTAATGAACATAATATATTTAATTCAAATAATATAAGTGATAAAATATATGAGTGTCTTTTTCGTCATTTTATCATTTGAGTCACTCGATAATTTGATTTGCCAAACACTCTCAAAATGTGATCAAAAGTGATTTTCTTATTTATGGTCGTTACTATACTACATAATCAAAATCCAAACACTTACATTTTATAATCTCTGTTTTTGTAACCAAATGATTCATCTGATTCTAGTTTTCAAAATAGCATAATCTATTTTCATTTAAGCCATCCAAAAACACCCCTTAAAATCAGCATCACCTTGTGATATAGACATAGACAAGTATAGATATCAAACTTGTTATCCAAGGAGAGATATAAAGTCACCCTTTTCGTATTAGAAAAAGCAAAATTTTCTTAACTTTTTTATACATATTATAAAAAAGGATGTTCATTAGCACCTTAAATAATGGTAAATAATAGGGTTATATTTGGTCGAAAGAAACATCCTTTTTTGTTCTAAAGAATGTTACTGGGTTACGTGTCAATAGTGCTTGCCGCCTCCACTACTCTGGCTGTGCATTCGGCCTTCACACCTTGGTGTTTGCACCACCTCGGACGGCGCTAAGAGTCTTCATTTTGGAGGCTTTATCTCTACACCGAAGAGATTGTTTGAGGGGTCTTTTAGGATTCGGCGTTCTAGGGTCTATTTTCTATTCTACTCTACTTGTTAGATAATCCATGATTTTGATACATTCCTCTTAATAATAAGTAATTTGTAAAAATCGTTTGGCCAGCGTTATTAGAGTTCCGCTATACCATGTGGTTCTTTATCATCATCACTTTCATATCATACTTTGGGCATGTTTGTTACTTTTTATCATTAAGTATTTTTAATTAACGGTGATGACTTAATGCAATCACTCTTCAGTTTTATCAACTTTACATTTTTAGTCTTCTTTCTCTATTAAAAGTATAAACAAACAATTTTCTATTATGACTTAATAAATTCAGTTTTTTTTCGTTTTAAGTCAATTAAGTCCAAATCAAACACCACCTTAGGCTAATAACAACAGGCGAATGATCAAGTAGCATATAAGGGTCTTACTTAGGTACTAATGACTGGCAAAGCAAGGCATACACATAATCGCAAGACGGTAGGTTCCTATTGTACCACCCCCATTATTGGGTCGCAGCGGAATTAAGTATTGGCGGGGGGGTACTTCATAGATCAATTAACACATGATATATTTAGTACTACGACCATTAAAAGCCGTTTAAAACTGATACATTGGATTTAACAAATTGTTTGTTACAAAAGCCCGAAGCTTCACTTGTTCAAAATACAAAGATTTCTAGCCCATAACAGATATACAAAATTTAATGCGACAAAATCTTTAATGCATGACATCCAATCATAAACCTCCAATGTATCCCTACCCTCGTTTGCCTTAGATCTCCTGAAAATCATTGCTTAAAACGTCAACGTATTGTTCGTGTGAATTCATGTTTATAAATGGTATTAATTTAGGACCACAAGATTTTCCCCATGTTAATGCAACAGATGCAAAAATCATAAAACATTTTGTCTTTTGTTTTTTTAATTACGATTTCCTAAGATCATGACACTGAAGTCAATCCATGTACGAAATGCAATTATTAAATTGCCAACATTGCCCGTGATGATGTCCTAACCCGCAACTCATATGTCGCTTGGTATACGTTTCGTTGTCCGGCAAACGGTACAGTTGAGCATGGACTCAACACCTGGGGGTGCGGGGAGCGAAAAAAAAAATAAACAAAAAAAAAACGCGCTGGGTGAGCGGTGGCCTGTGGGCGCGCCAAACTAAAAATTGTCCAATAAATCTTATTAACTAGGGGGGTGGGGGGAGTCAATCCCAAATAGATCTATTTATAACATTCGCGCTCACAACAGTAATTGACAGTTCATGATAATGGGCTCAGATGGGTTATCGCTACTTAGCAAACACGTAAATCATAATGTAAAATGTCCACTTGCTGGTCCAATTGTAAAACATGCCACTTGTTTCTCACCCCAAAATTGTAATCATTTATTAAAGGTAAAAACGTGGGGTATGAACTTCACCTTGTTCGAGTAATGAATATCAGTTTATATCACATTAAAATGTTGTCAGATAAACGACGAATGCAAGCCTTATGAATTATAGCCGTATAAGTACTAAGAATTTTGAATAACAACTACCATATATAATTCTACATAGCTACATCACCATCTAATTGCGTTTGTGAAATCGTGTTTAGAAAGTTAAAACGTTTATAAATATTTCCTTAGTAAAAACGACGTAACTTTATCGTTTTAAGCCCGTTTCTTACATTTCTTATGTCCACGCTTTCGTATTAAGACGAGTTATCAAAATATTACATTTTTAGTCCTCTGATAAACATGGGTTTTTACTGTTCATCACAGTTTATAAATTTATTTTTATAGATTTAGTTATCGTAAAACCCGTAAATGTCGTATTTTATTCGTTATAACTCCGTTTTTAGTGATTCTTTCAAGTACGTCTTCATTATTAAAAGTTTTATCCAATTAATGATGTTTTCAAAATGTTCATGTCTGAGATGAACAGTAATTTTTATAAAAATAGTTTTGTAAAAGTATTTATTATCGTGAACTCGCGAAAATTCATAACTCCTTCGTTATTGATTGAAAAATTACGATTCTTATTGTTTTGGAATCCTAAAAATATGTACTATCTGATAAAAATAATCCATTTTATATATCAGAAGTATTTTGTATCTTGTTTTTATAAAATTTCTTTTATAAACCCGTTTATTAACGTATAACTTAAAATTAGCGTATCTCCTTCGTTATAAATCAGTTTTTCGAGTTTCTTACCTTTTTGGAATCCTCATGAGATGTATTATTTTATAAAAATATAAAATGAATGACTTAAATTTCGAATTTAATCAGTAGGTTTTGAGGTTTAACTTAAAATATGTTTAAAACTAGTTTTTATAACTTTTTAGTTTATCCACTTTGTTACAAGTCCATTACAACACTCATTATCACATGTATAATTTACATTCCTTGGGTCTTAGTGTCCACATTGTCCAAAAATGTCCAAGGTCACAAGATCCATATGTGTACATACTTATTTGTTCATTAACTTTCATAAGTATACATTTTAGATAACTTGTTTATATAAGTTTTTTATACCTAAACCATACTTGTACATCACTTATACATCCATTATACATGGTATGAACATTCATACAACATATATAAAAGTTTACCAAATCATAAACAAGTGTAAAAATCCATATTTCATGTAGATAAGTTTCCTAGATGGTGTGCATAAAATCATAAAAATGAAGAGATTAAGAGTTTTAGATAACCTTAATATGATGTAATGTGATAAACCACAATATCTAAACCCTTGTTTAGATATTAAACCAAAGCTTGCAAAGCTTAGAAAACCCTAGTTTTTCCAAAGAAAACCCTAATTCCTTTTCTTTGTATAACCCTTTTAATCAACCAACAAAGCTTCCAATACCTCTTAGAATACCTTAAATATGAACCTAGATCACTTGTATATGTGGTAAAATAAATTGTGTGATTTGTTTGTGTGTTTTTGGTGTAGGCCGTGGGTAAGAGAGGAGACAAAGGGAGAGGTTTTTGTGTTTCACACTAAAGAAATGAGTATGTATGAGTTTACTTGTATTAGCTAAAGTCTTATATATCACATGACTAGTCAAAAAGGGAATAGGGAAGTCTTAAGACAAAATGGAGTAAAATGTGGAAGTCTTGGTCAATTAGACATAAGCTTTTATTAGTTGTTGTATGTACAAGTTAAGTTGCAAAAATGTGAATCGTTGTCCTTTTTTGTGTTGTAAAGCCGCTGGGTAAAGGGGTGGGGGGGGGAGGGAGACAGTTTGATTTTTGATCTTTGATAAAATTATCTAGTATTTACTTGCTTTATATGAGCTTAAAGTGTAAAGGGTAAAGTTATACATGTATTATTGTAATTGTGTATGTTTTAGCTTGTTTATTTTTATGTACCATATGACTAACAATATTAACTTGGGTAAAGTTTAATAAACTTTAGGTATTGGGTATAAACAGTCTCGGTAATTTGTTGCTCCCAGCGTAGATAAATGTTTTGTCCGGCTACTACGGTCCTTATGCTAAAGTATGTTTATCACGAAACGTCCAAACACTTTACGTGCAACCAAATAAATAATAATATGAAAAAAGGTAATTATTATCCTCAAAATAATTACTTAACACTTGCTTGATGTAAACATTTAATTTTTTGATGCCCGTTTACATTGAACGATAATTTTTAGCTTACGCGATTTAACTTAACGATTACGATTTAAAAGCAAACGCGTACAATACTAGAAATACATAGAGAATTTATTAAAGTCGTAAAGGACTCCTAAATACACGGGTTGTTTAGTCTTCCCCCGTTAAGTGAGGCCTTGTGCCTCAAGGCTTATGACGCAGCCTTTGCACTTGACGACGGTTGTAATCTTTGTAAGAGGTGTCTGGATATTTCTTTCGGAATTGGTATTGACGTTCCCAAGTGAACTCATGACCTCTCCTGGAGTTCCATCGAATCTTGATTATTGGAATGCGGCTTCGCTTCAACTGTTTAACTTCACGGTCTATAATTTCTACCGGCTCCTCGACAAACTGAAGCTTGTCATCAAAGTGAAGTCCATCTAACATAACGGCTAATGGTTCGTCGGCATAGCACTTTTTCAGGTTGGATACATGAAACGTATTGTGAACCATGCTCAGCTCTTCAGGAAGCTCAAGCTTGTATGCAACGGATCCAACCTTTTCCAACACCTTGAACGGTCCAACGTACCTAGGGTTCAACTTCCCCCGTTTTCCAAAACGTACGACCCCTTTCTAAGGCGAAACTTTAAGCATAACTTTATCCCCAACTTGGAAGTCCATTGGCTTACACTTTAGATCAGCGTAACTCTTTTGTCTATCACAGGCGGCTTGCATCCTTTGCTTGATCTGGATGATCTTCTCTGTTGTTTCTTGAACTATTCCTCGGACCGTGAGTTGCGCTTGTCCAACTCGGCTCAGCACACAGGTGAACGACACTTTCGACCGTAAAGTGCTTCAAATGGTGCCGCCTTGATGCTAGCGTGATAGCTGTTGTTATATGAGAACTCGACCAACGGCAAATGGTTAACCCAAACCTTTCCGAAGTCGATCGCACAAAGCACGACAGCAGAATCCTCGAGGTCTTGATAGTTCTCTCGCTTTTGTCAGTCAAGTTTAGGAATGGTACGTAGTACTTATATCCAAGTTAGTACCCAAAGCCTTCTGAAGTGACCTTCAGAAATTCAATGCGAACCTCGGGTCGCAATCACAAATGATTGAGACCGGGATTTCATGCCTCGTGACCACTTCCTTTAGGTACATTCTTGCCAGTTTCTCCATGGGATCAGTTTCCCTCATGGGTACAAAGATTGCAGACTTAGTAAGTCGGTCGACAATCACCCAAATAGTGTCGCACGTGATGCTAACAGAATTATGAATGGCGATGACAGCCATAATTCGGGAACGGGTGTTAGAAGGACAGAACGAACTACCCGTGAATGTACTTACACTGACCTTCTTAAATGTCAACCATTAAACTTCAAAGGCACGAAAGGAGTTGTCGGTCTATCTCAATGGTTTGAAAGAATGGAGTCTGTTTCCACATCAGTAATTATACAGTGGAGAATCAAGTCAAGTTTGATACTTGCACTCTCCATTCAGTTGCTTTAACATGGTGGAACACCCATGTCAAGATAGTCAGTCATGATGCCGCTTATGGTATGCCTTGGAAAAAACACTCATGAAAATGATGATTGAAAAATATTGTCCTCGAAATGAAATCAAGAAACTGGAAATGGAGATTTGGGACCTGAAGGTAAAGGGTACTGACTTGACAAGTTATACCTAACGCTTTCAGGAATTGGCTTTGTTGTGCGGGAGGAAGTTTCTCGAAGAATCTGGTAAAATTGAAAAATATGTCGGTGGTCTTCCCGACATGATTCATGGGAGTGTAGTGGCGTCTAAACCAAAGACAATACAAGATGCAGTTGAAATCGCAACCGAGCTAATGGATAAGAAAATCCGTACTTTTGCTGAACGCCAGACAGAGAGTAAAAGGAAGTTTGAGGACACCTCAAGGAACACTCAAAACCAACAACAACATCAACAACAACAACAACAACAGAACAAGAGGCAGAACACTGGTAGGGCCTACACTGCAGGATCTGGTGAGAAGAAGCCATACGGGGGATCTAAACCCCTCGCTAAATGAAACTATCACCACGATGGTCCATGTGCTCCTAAATGCCACAAGTGCAACCGAGTTGGCCATCTGGCCCGTGACTGTAGGAGTACCGCCAATGCCAACACTGCTAACAACCAGAAGGGGACTGGGTCAAGTCAGAAGCCTACTTGTTATGAGTGTAGAGTTCGTGGACATTTTAAGAGGGAATGTCCAAAGCTGAAGAACAACAACAACCGTGGTAACCAAGTTGGAGGTGGCAATGCTCCAGCCAAAGTGTGCGGTAGGACATGTGGAGACAAACCCAGACTTCAACATCGTGACAGGTACATTCCTTCTAAACAACCGCTATGCTTCTATCTTATTCGATACTGGTGCAGATAGGATTTTTATGTCTACTGCATTTAACTCCCAAATTGATATCACACCGACTGCATTAGATCACTATTATGATGTTGAACTAGCCGACGGGAGAATAATTGGGTTGAACACTATACTTAGGGTTCACATTAAACATCCTTGAACAACCCATTCCAACACAGACTTAAAAAAAAAATGCCTAGAACGTGGTAAGTTCGACGCTATAAATGGTATGGATGGTTGGTAAAGTTCCAAGCAATCTATGTGTGTCCGAGAAGATCGTCTATCCCATGGGAACTGAAACTCTAACGTTCACGATGACGAAGCACCGGGGAAACGAGGCTCGTCTGCACATTATCTCGTACACCAAAACACAAGAATACATGCTAAAAGGATGTCTAGTCTTTTTAGAAAACATTACTACAAAGGAGACGGAAGACAAGTCAGAGAAGAAGCGACTTGAGGATGTACCGATAGTTCGAGATTATCCTGATGTATTCCCTGAGGACTTGCTTATTTTTCCTTCTTCCGACTCGACGAGTGGAATTTCAAATCGATATGATACCTGGTGCTGCGCCTGTAGCCCGGGCACCTTATTGATTGGCACATTCTGAAATGAAAGTGTTGTCAGAGCAACTGAAAGAACTATCTGACAAGGGATTTATAAGACCTAGTTCCTCACCTTGGGGAGCTCCAGTCTTGTTTGTCAAAAATAAGGATGGATCATTTCGAATGTGCATCGACTATCGGGAACTAAACAAGCTCACAATGAAAAATCGTTATCCACTCCCAATGATCGACGATTTGTTTGATCAACTACAAGGATCCAATGTTTATTCTAAGATAAACCAGCGATCAGGTTATCACCAGCTTCGAGTACAAGAAGAGGATATTCTAAAAACGGCTTTCCAAACTCGGTATGGTCATTACGATTTCCAAGTTATGCCATTTGGCTTGACGAACGCACCAGCGGTATTTATGGATCTCATAAACCGCGTGTGCAAGCCATTTTTGGATAAATTTGTGATTGTCTTTATTGACGATATCCTTATCTACTCCAAGAACAAGAAGGAGCACGAAGAACATCTTAAGGCAGTTCTGGAATTGCTTAAGAAAGAGAAGTTGTATGCTAAGTTCTCTAAATGTGAATTTTGGATTCCTAAGGTACAATTTCTTGGTCACGTGATTGATAGTCAAGGCATTCACGTGGACCCCGCTAAAATCGAATCCATAAAGGACTGGGAATCTCCTAAAACGCCAATGGAGATTCGCCAATTCTTAGGTCTCGCTGGGTATTACCGAAGATTCATCAAAGGATTTTCGAAGACTGCCAAGTCGATGACCAAGCTTACTCAGAAAGGAGTTAAGTTCGATTGGGGAGACAAGCAGGAAGCCGCCTTCTAGTTATTAAAGCAGAAGTTGTGCAGTGCGCCAATTCTGGCTTTACCTGAGGGAAGCAAAGATTTCGTAGTCTATTGTGATGCGTCGCATAAGGGATTGGGTGTTGTATTAATGCAAAGAGAGAAAGTAATTTCTTATGCATCACGCCAATTAAAAATTCATGAGAAGAACTATACAACTCATGATTTAGAACTTGGATCGGTAGTGTTTTCTCTGAAACTTTGGAGACACTATTTGTACGGAACCAAGTGTACGGTGTTCACTGATCATAAGAGTTTGCAACACATTCTTAATCAGAAAGAGTTGAACATGAGGCAACGTCGTTGGTTAGAGTTGCTCAGTGATTACGATTGTGAGATTCGTTATCACCCCGGAAAAGCAAATGTTGTTGCTGATGCCTTGAGCAGGAAGGAGCGGAGTAAACCATTAAGAGTTCGAGCCTTAGTGATGACTATTGGCTTGGATCTTCCTAAACAAATCCTGAATGCTCAGACTGAAGCACGAAAACCAGAGAACATCAAGAACGAAGATGTTGGAGGTATGTTGCTTGAAAATTCTAAGGATCCGGAGAAATTTAGAACGGAAAAGTTGGAACCCCGTGTGTTTTCCAAGGCATACCGTAAGCAGCATCATGACCAACTGTCTTGACATGAGTGTTCCACCATGTTAAAGCAATTGAATGGAGAGTGTAAGTAGCAAACTTGACTTGATTCTCAACTGTATAATTACTAATATGGAAAACAGACTCCATTCTTTCAAACCATTGAGATAGACCGGCAACTTCTTCCATGCATTTGAAGTTTAATGGTTGACATTTTAGAAAGTCATTGTAAGTACATTCACGGGCAATTCGCTCTGTCCTTCTAACACCCGTTCCCGAATTATGGCTATCATCGCCATTCATATTTCTGTCAGCATCACGTGCTGCCAAAGTGGCAGTGACACCTTGGTTAATCATTGCCTGAAGCTGGGCATTAGTGACAGATGTGGTGTTGGTTGTTTCTGGGGCTGTGTTCGACCTCGTAGCTCTTTTTGGTGCCATTTTCTTCAATCACAAGAAAATATAATACCTGTTATATTTTGTAAAATCATAACCATGACATGATACACAATAAGTAAAGAGAGATCACAACACACAGTGAAATATACAACTGAATTGAAGTTAACAATGGTGTAGCTAAATCGACATTCATTCATAATAAATTCGATTACAGACATGACATAATACCACCATTCCATATATAATTGGAAAACATACATGATTGGTTCAGATACAAAATGATCACAACGATTAGGTTACAAGATAAAATATACAACCTAAAGCCATACTAGCCGGGAATTACCCGTAATACTTAGTAGGCTGAACAAAATAACTAGCCATAACATGATCTATGAACTGCTACCAGCCTCCTCTGGTGCATCTGGCTGTGCAGGACCTTTAGCGGGTCCCTGCTGTCTCTGAAACTCTGTCATCTGGGTCTGTAGTCCCTTCAGCAGCTTTAGTGCCTCAATGAACTATGCCTGTCTCCTGCGGTCCGCTGCCAGCAACTCTGTAATCGCCGCCTGTCTCCTGCGGTCCGCTGCCTGCAACTCTGTAATCACTGCCTGCTGACCCAATACAGTAGTACGCAGTGACATAACCTCTGAACGTGCAAGATCACTAGCGTCCATGGATCGTCCCCAAGCCTCTCGAGACATCCTAGCCTCTCTCTCCATCAGTAGAGCTGTACGAGCATGTGCACGCCTATCCCTATACAGCATGTTGAGCCGACCAGCCATCAGCTGTCGCTCAGTCTGCTCATCATCCAACCTCACATAGATCTCGTCTGTGTCTTGCCTAACCCTAGTGGCAAACTCTGTCATCCGTCGACCCAACTCTGTGTCATCAGTCGCTGGTGCCCCTGGCATGTCTACCAGCATCTCATCCCAAGTGTCGGTGATCCCATAACCGACATCTCTCTCTAGATCACGCCTAATCTCCCTATCCATGGTGGCAACAAAACCATAGTCTGCCCTAAAACCTCCAGTCGGTCTAGCGGCAGCAGCAGACGAGCTCTCTCCGACCTCGTACCTAGGACCAAAAGCAAAACATAACCTCTTCCGAGGTGGTAAGCAAACCTCGGGCCTGTCCGCTCCATGGTCAGCAGAGGGTAGCAGCAAAGATGGTGATGATGTAGGTGCTGGTATAGGTAGGAGTGGTGGTGTCCCTGATGGAGGTGTACCTGATGGTGGTGTATCTGCTCTGGTGTGGGAGAGTATGATATGTGGCGGTGGTGAATGGGAAGTAGATGGGGCCTCAGCTCTCAGCCGGATCATAGCAGCTCGATATCCCAATGGATAAGTAGGACTAGCAGGTGGTGGTGGTGATACTGGTAGTGGTGGTGAGGGAATCTGAGGTAGTGGTGATGACCATGGGGAAAGTGGTGATGGTGGTGGAGTAGGTATAGCAAGGAGTCTGGCAACCTCTGTATCAGACCAAAATGGTGTAGGTGGCTCATCTCGGATCGATATCCTAGCAGTAACCCGGTATGCAGGATGTGGTGGTGGTGTGGCCGCAGACTCGTCGGTCTCAAACGGCTCAGTCTCCTCAGCAGATGGGGCATGATCAACAGCTGGTAAAGCAACAGCTGTAGAGTCGGCAGGAGCTGGGTGCTCCTCCTCCTCCTCATCCCCCTCAATATCAACATCATCATCCTCGTCATCATCGGATGACTCATCCTCATCATCGCCATCGTCTCCTCCGTCGGCAGGATAATCAGCAGGATCCTCCTCAGGGTCCTCATCATCATCCTCCTCCGGATCCTCCTCAGGATCTGACTCAGGAACATAGCCTGGTGAATCAGCAGTAGGTGAGACAGCTGTCACACCCCCTTTAAATCAGGGGGGGGGGGGGGGTGGAAACGGGCAGCGGAATAGTAACATTGGGGTGCGACTTTAAGGCACAAAGTACAAGTCACGGAAAACGACCTCAAAAGAGACGTTTAATAAAATGTCACATTTCAATTTAATTAAAAAATGTCAGGTTAAATAGGTTTCCATTTATATGTATTAAAAAAACATTTTCAAAAGTTTGTTCAATAGTACTCAAGTTATTAAGCCTTCAAAAATATATATATCCGCGGGGGGTGGATTTGGCGATCGAAGCTCCCAATGCTCCACTAGCCAAATAGTAACCTGAAAATACATGCTTAACGTCAACAAATATCTGTTGGTGATTCATAGGTTTAGTAAAAAGCAGTATTGAAATAATTTAAGAAATATTTCAGAAGAAAAGTAGCGTTACAACATTTAAAAGTGTTATTTCTGAAATCCATCCGAAATCCAAGTAGTGATTTAATAAATCTAGTAATGTTCAGTAGTGGACCACAAGATCGAAGTAATGGTGGAGATAGTACGTATTCCGAGTCCAAAACAAGTAAGGTAGACTAGGGAAATCCATTCGCCAAGTCTAAATATATAACAGTATTATTGCACTAAAACTCATGACCCCGAAGCCTAACTAGCTTTGTGCCTCAATCAGAAATATAGGATGGTTTGCCAACAACCTACCCTTCTTAATGTTATGCACCCGTCAAAAACTAGTGACCAAGTAAGGTGGGGATTGTCAATCCCGATAGATCTATCCACAACACTCACGCTACTACAAATAGCAATTAACGGTTCATGATAAATAGGACTTCCACGACACTAAGGTAACTTAGCATATATCAGGTAGTAATCTGGATTAGTACATTTTGGTAAACACTTGGTGTCGTAGTGAAAACAATCATGTCTTAAAATTCATGGTTTCAGAAATATAGGTATTTCACGATCTAAATCAATGTGAAGTAAACAAATCACGCTTTAGTAAAAATTATCATGTAACATTAGTATAGAAAATCAATAAGTTTATGTAGTAAAACGAGCACGTATTCTCACCCCGAAAACAGTTTAAGAAAACCATTAAAAGAGAAAAGGTGGGGCTATGAACTCACATTGATGTTGAAGAACGATTTACAGATAGGCATCTAATATGCACAACACAACCGGAAGACGAAACGGCTCGACCAGAAGATGCAGCTTAACTTAACGGCTATGTCCCACTAGTTTGGGATAGTGTATTTGGGTTTCCGATGGATGGTTAAACAAAATAAATCGAAAGGTAAAAGCAAAGTATGTAATATAGTCACGTATAATATTTACATTATGAAAAATGAAACAAGTATATAATTCATAACATGAATTTTATAATAAGGATAAACGACCAAAAGAATAAATCGAAGTATAAATAATATGCGATGTGTATTATATATGAAGGAAGACGAGGATTATAAAATAGTCGAAGCATATAATACTTTCCAAGTATTATATAAGAGACGTTAGAAAAATAATTAAAACAACATAATTCGACATGCCTTTGGAAATCACCAATTAAATTAATAACGAGTTCTTGTAAGAAAGTAAACGTACGTTTTAAAGTTACGAATTAGATAAACGACATTTTAAAAGTTTTTAAAAAAATTTATTATTGTCTTTTAGTCGAGACTTATAAAATAATACTTTATAATTTAGTATCTCGTTTTATTTGTAAAAGTATAGTTTCCGTTTATTTACCAGGTTATTGTTTAATTACTATTTTGATAAATCTTAAGTCTTTATATCCTCGATAAATAGAAATTTTAGTGAAAAGTTACCAAGTATAGAGATTTTAATAAATTTCGGCACGACCTTTTCGTTTATACGACGATTCCCATATTTATAAATTTCGATATTTTCCCTCTTTTTAGTCAATCCATGTTGCAAAATATCCTCAGGTTTTAATATATATATACCTTAGACGCAACGGATGAATAACAAAATAAGTAAACCAAACGCACCCCTTATTGGGCTGCTGTTAAACGCCGACTCTCCAACGCCCCTGCTGAGGGCAGTTAAACTGCATTATTCCCAATCGCCCCTACTGGCATTCGTTTTAATCCGCACAACCAAACACCCCGCTGGGGCTATAAAACTAGCAAACAAACATCCTCTTAGGGGATGTTATCCATAAATCCAAACACCCTTAGAACCAATAAAATAGAATAAACAAAAAAAATAAAACCATTCAATAGGAAAAGGAGAGGGGGGGGGGGGGGAGTGGGTGAAGGTGGTTGGCGGCCTGCCGATGACAGCGACGGCTGTGCGTCGGCTGGGAGTCCGGTTCTTAGTGGTGATGATGGTGACATGATGATGAAGATGGTGACGGGGTGCGGATGATGATGGTGGACGTGGTGTGGCGGCGGTGGGTGTGGCAGGGCTGTCGTGGGACAGCAGCAGGAGGGGAGGGGAAAATGGCGCGTGGAGTAGAGGTGATGGAGGCATGGCAGCGGCGTCGAGTGGTGGTGTTATGGTGATAGCAGAGGCCGGTGCATGGCGGCCGGACGGCAGGGGATCCGGCGGCGCGTGGGGGCGCGTGGGTATGGGGATCGGGTAGATCGGAGTGGAGGAAGTATTTTTGGTACTGACCGGAAAATTCATCGGAAAAGTTTTCCGATGGTCGACGACGACGGCGACGGCGGTGGTGGTCGGCGGCCGGAATCCGGCGATGGCTGCCGGAGGTTGAGGGGGAGAGAGATGATGTATGAAGTGTGTTTTTTTTTTTTATAAATGAAAATGTGTTATAAAATATATATATATATATATATATATATATATATAAGTTATAATTAAAAGTGGCAAGTTACAATAGTCTAGGGTGTATATACATGCAAAATATAATATATAACCCCTTTTAACTTGGTCCAGGTTTAATAAAGATAAAAGGTTCAAACGGGGACAAAAAAGGTTCAAAATAAAAAGGTTTAAATATAAAAGGCCGGTACCGTTGGACTCGTTTTTTCGTGCTCTTTCCAATGGTGTGATCGAGGAATTTTCACGACTTCGTTTTGACCTCGATAAATGTGAAAACGTCGTCGAAAGTCACCCGAAAATTACCGTTTTTGCTTCGTTTTCAATCCTTTTTACCCGTAAGACATAAAAACACAATACAAACATATTTGCAACATAAATATCCATATTTTAGTGTTTTTAGTCCTTTTATAGTATTTTACAGGGTACAAAATATGTATATTTTAGCCAATATCAAATCCCCCACACTAAACCATTGCTGGTCCCTCATGTAATGTAAATAAAACAATACCCAAAAATAAATAACTTTATCCCCTTTTAACTTATGACCCCCTCACAATCAAACAAGAACAGAAAAGGTCCACCAAAAGGTTCAAAAATCATTCAATTCGCAAGCACCCCCGTTTTAACAACTTATTAATTAATAATAACTAAGATAATAATTTTTATAAATTTTATTTTAAAAGGCTTAAGAATAGGAGTTCGTCATCCTTGACTTTTCGCAATCCCCAAACTAAGCTTAAAACGAAATCACTGCTAAGTACAAGTTAGGATGCTAACACTACTCATATTTGTAACTTGTAAACTTTTCACTCCCGACAATTATTAATTATTAGGTGAATGTGCTATTTCGAATTTCAACCATGGATCAACGTTTATGCAAAAACTATGTTTCACGTTCCACCCGAGAAGATTGATTTTGAAGGCGAGATCATCCCATGTAGCGATTTTCGTCTCGGCACATCCCAACCTCATCGGCTAAGTGACCGGGCTTTTGACACCTCACGGAGACTAGTATCGGGACTCACGGACCTTCGGTTTCAAAATCTCTAAGGTTTTCCGTTTACACATATCTTATTTGAAAAATCACAATCATAAAACGAATTAGTCTTAGTCCAAAAGCATATTTAAATTTAATAAAAATAATTTTCCACTTACTAAGCAACATAAACTATTAAACCTCGGTCCTTTAGAAGGCTACAACATCGGCCACGCCTCCGACACGATGTAGCAAACATATTTCGACCTTGGATTATTATCATTATTATATTTTTTTCATACAATTTTTTTTTGCTATAATCATAATATATCACCGGTGCCTTTTATCTCGAAGCCACATCGATAGCGAGTCGACAAGAGGTTATTCTACTTATTATGACACCGGCCCCCACCTTATATGAAGACTTCAACATCGGCCACGCCTCCGACAAGATGAAGTAATCTGGCGAAGATATTTATTCTACTTATTAATTATTTATTTATTTATTTGCAACATTAATCGAAGAGAAAATACATTTTTAGAAAATTTAAATATAAATTTGAACTAAGACTAAATTTATTGATATCGACTACATTCTTTATTCAAAAATAGTTGATTTAAGTCTAATTTTCAAAGATAGCACGTATTATTAGTCAAATTAGAAGCTTACGGGAGGAAAAGCGACAAATTACATACATGAGCTCTTAAGATTTCCAAATAATCCTTGTTTAGCATCCAACTTCTACTTAACACTATCATTTTTCGTTCTTTGCAAAATTTTAAAGTTAAGCAAACGCTAAGTCTAAAAAGCTAAGGGGAAAGCTAGAGTTTTAAACTCGGTCAAATCAAAAGCTACCTAATTCTACGGGCCTACTTATTACTATATATTTATATTTTAATCATTTTTTTTATCAATCCCAAATAGATCTATTTATAACATTCACGCTCACAACAATAATTGACAATTCATGATAATGGGCTTAGAGGGTTATCGCTACTTAGGCAAACATGTAATCGTAAATGTGAAATGTACACTTGCGTCAAATTGTAAAACATGCATATGTTTCTCACCCCAAAACTTGTAAATCATTAAAATGTAAAACATGGGGCTATGAACTCACCTTGAGTGAATGATAACAAATATATCACAGAAAATGCGTCACGATATAGACCGAATGCA
Organism: Tanacetum coccineum; assembly: GCA_026074375.1. NCBI lineage: Eukaryota > Viridiplantae > Streptophyta > Magnoliopsida > Asterales > Asteraceae > Tanacetum > Tanacetum coccineum. The sequence goes on along the minus strand of BQNB010038420.1, from coordinate 6,288 downwards.
ACCTAATCCAATATAGGTCTTATAAGTTCTAATAAATTTGAATAACTACTACCATATATAATTCTATATAGCTACATCACCATCTAATCGTGTTTGTGAAATCATATTTATAAAGTTAAAACGTTTATAAATATCTCAATAGCAAAAACAATGCAATTTCTTCGTTTTAAGCCCGTTTCTTACGTTTCTTATGTCCAGGCTTTCATATTAAGACGAGCCATCAAAATATTACATTTTCATATTTTTAGTCCCCTGATGAACAATGATTTTTACTGTTCATGACAGTTTATAAATTTAGTTATCGTAAAACCCATAAATATCGTATTTTATCCGTTTTAGCACTGATTTTAGTGATTCTTTCGAGCACGTCTTCGTAATTACAAATCTTATCAAAATATAACATTTTTAAAAGATATGTATATGTTATGAATAGTGATTTTTATTGTTCATAGTTTATAAAATTATTTTTATAAACTTTAATTACCGTAAACTTGCGAAATTCATAACTCCTTCGTTATTGATTGAAAAATTACGATTCTTATTGTTTTAGAATCCTAAAATTATGTACTATCTGGGAAAAATAATAAATCTTATATATCAGAAGTATTTTATAACTTGTTTTTATAAAATTTCTTTTATAACGCGTTTAAATAACGTATAACTTAAAATTAGCGTATCTCCTTCGTTATAAATCGGTTTTTTGAGTTATCTACATGCACACGATCCTTGTGACATGTAGTATTTTATAAAATCATAAAATATATATGTTAAATTCGAATTTCAAACAGAAGGTTTTGAACGTTTTCTTAAAATGTGTTTAAAATGAGTTTTTCTAACTTTTAAGTTTAATGATTTTGTTACAAGTCCATTACAACACTCATAATCACATCTCTTACATCCTTAGGGTCTCTAGTCCACAATTACTCCATATATTATCCAAAAATCACAAGATCCAAATGTGTACACACTTATTTATCCATGAATTTTCCTAAGTATACTTTTTAGTTAACTTGTTTACATATACTTTTTATACATAACCAACACTTGTACATTACTTATACTTCTATTTAAACATGGATATGAACATTCATACAAATATATAAATGTTTACAAATCATAACAAGTGTATAACATCAATTTTTACAAGTAAACTGTTCTTAGATGGTGATTAACTACACAAACAGTTATATATGCATAAAATCATGAACACAAAGATTAAGGAGTTTTAGATTAACCTTAAACTATGAAGTGTAGGTGAGTGAGAAAAAATGATCTAAAACCCTTGTTTAGCTAAATGAACCAAGCTTACAACACTTGAAAACCCTTAGAGTCCTATGCTAACCCTAATTTTGCTTTTCCTTTGCTTAACACTTGTAAACCTTAAACCAAACCTTCAAATCACCTTAGGTTATCTTAGATATCATGTAGGAATGTGTGTATATGTTGTAAATAATTTTTAATGGATTGTTTGTGGTTTTTGAGGGTGGTCGTGGGTTATAAGGGTGACAAAGGGAGGGGTATGTTGTTTTCACTTAGTAAAATGAAGTATGTATGTGATATGAATATAGAGAATGTCTTATATACCAATAATACTAGTCAAATGGACAATAGGAAGTCTTAAGGCAACAAGAGGAAATCTTGGAAAGTCTTTGGTCAATTAGACATAAGGTTTAAATGAGTAGGTGATGTACAATTACTAGTTGCAAAGTTATGAACTCTTTGTCCCCTATTATTGTTGTTGTTTGCCGCCGGATAGGGGAGGGGGAAGACTAAGTATTGTTTGTTTGACCATTGGTAAAATATCTAGTCATTTACATGGTATTTAAAGTTATATATGCAAAGTGTAGATGCATACATGTAATGTATAGGTTTTAGTTGGTTCATTTAATGTATAATATGACTAACAAAGCTAAATTGGGTAAAGTTTAATAAAACTTTGGGTATTGAGTACAATTATGGGTATCCGTTGAAGAGTAGAAAAGTTTTGGTGGTTCCGGGTATGCCTAAACGTATTTTATCGCGAAACGTAAACACTTTACACAACCAATAAAAATAAAATGAACAAAGTTAATAATTATCCTCAAAATAATTACTTAACACTTGCTTGATGTAAACATTTAATTGTTTGATGCCCATTTACATTGAACGATAATTTTTGTAGCTTACAGATTTAACTTATCGATTACAATTTAAAGCAAAACGCTTACAATACTAAAAATACATAAGTGAATATATTGAGTCGTAAAATGCCCTAAACACGGGGTTTGTTATAACTTCATTCATCCTCACCCTTGATCAAGCCATTTCATCAATCCAAGTTCCCACACTCTTCTCTTCCCCACCCTTAGATTGAAACTCAAACAAACACAACAAACACACTTTCACTTCTACCCTTGATCAAACCACCTCATCAATCCAAATCTCATTCTCCTCTCAACCATTGGATTGATCTCTTATATCAAACAAACATAACCTTTCTCTCTCTTTCTCTCTCTCTTAAGCATACACTTCTCACTCACACAACAAACACAACTCTCTTATCACCTTTGATCTTGCCATATCATCTATCCAACCTATCTCTTTTCTTTACATCTTCACCCTCCATTTTAAACAAGATCAAGAGTCTCCCTTCTATCCAAATCATATAACTCATCCTCTCTTATCAAAACCTGTGGCTAATTCAATTTAAAATTCATATTTCAAATCTTCCTCTTTTTCTCCAAGCAAAGAGTATTTAAGGAATATCTCTTGTTCCCTAATTGCCATTTTCAAAGCCTTAGTTGGATTCCAACTAAGATAGTTAGGACTTGAGGAATCCAAAATACCCTTTTCCGATATTCATTTTCTTTTCTGTCTTTTGACATTGGACAAACAAAAGTCTTTTAAACACTTCACAAACGCTTTTATCAAATAGCTATTTGAGTTGGTTAACCTTGAGTATAAGAATGATTGAAAGGTCATAGTGTGAAGTATAATTAGGTGTTTAACAAGAGCGGGTCTCTTGCGCGCTGACACGCGGCAAGCATGCCACACGCGAAGTCATTTATCCCATTTTGGGTTCTTGACCTATAAATACTCCCTCTTGGATTTTGTATTCCTCACCTCTTGCAAACATTCTTTCCTCTCTTTTCTCTCCTCTAATCCTCTAAGTCTAACACCTTTTGTGTTCTTAATCTTCTCTTCTATCATCTATTGAAGAACATACATCTTCACAAGAGATCCACACAAGTACCTAATCCATACTTGTGTGTTTTGTTTAGGGTCTTCTTTCTCATACCCTTTCTTTAGAATCAAGTCTCTAGGTTATGTTAGGACTTGGTTCATCCATTTATCTTTTATTTAATTAAGTTGTAAGGGAAGTCTTGTATTCGTGGGATCAAGCCTAGATTATTGGGGATCTAGTTGGTGTTTTAGAAAGCTTCCAAAAGGAAGGCTTTAGAGTTATATGTTAAGTTGAATCACGACTCCTTAGGGGTGAATTCCGAGGGAATAATATCGTATGTAGTAACTCTTCTTTGTAAGCACCGGTCTTTGTTAAAAGCTGGTAGAGTTAAATTGTAATACGATTTATAGTCCACCATAAGGATTATACTAGTGTAGTATCGAAGTCGTAGATTCGCAACTGGACGTACAGAAGGACTAAACCCCCTTCCCAAACTAGTATATATCGTGGTGTCTCCCTTTCTCTCTTCTTCTCCCTATCTACTTATTGTTCTCTTACAAAGTAGATTAGCACACCACTCGGATCTTTCGAGACTTGAAGTTTTATAAACTTCGAAGAAGTCAAGAAAATCGTATTCACCGCCCCTCTACGGTTTTACAAAATGATTGATCCCTATACTCCACAACAAAATGATATATCTGAAAGGAAAATTAGAGTACTGAAGGAAATGGTTAACTCCATGTTGTCCTATTCAGGACTGAGTCAAGGGTTCTGGGGTGAAGCTATGTTAACAGCTTGCTATTTATTAAATATGGTTCCTAACAAAATGAATAGGATTACCCCTTATGAACTCTAGACTAAAAGGAAACCAAACTTGAACTACCTCAGGGTTTTAGGTTGTAGGGAAGTTGTAAGACTCCTTGATCCAAAGCTGAAAACTTTAGGTGAAAGAGGCATTGAATGCATCTTTGTTGGATATGCTGAGCATTCTAAGGCTTTTATGTTCTATGTTATTGAACCTAATAAATCAGTTTCAATTAACACTATAATTGAATCAAGGGATGCTATCTTTAATGAGAATATATTCTCATCAGTTCCTAGACCAAGTCAGAGGTCCTTGATAAATGGAACTGAAGACATTGATGGTTTAGTGGTCCCTGAAGAGGTCACTAAAGAGGTTGTGGCTCAACAACCTGAACCTGAGCTTAGAAAAGGAAAAAGGAATAGGACTTTAAAGAATTTTGGACCTGAATTTCAATTATACTTAATTGAAAGAACAAGGGGTGAGGTCTCTAACTAACATTCCTATTGCTTTAATATTGTTAGCCTTACTATTTTGTAAAGTTAACGTCTTACACGTGAATTGAACTAGCTATAGATATTACGTGATACGCAGGGGTTATTATTATATAAGTGGGATAGTTAGAATGTATTAGGCTATAAATACCCCTCATGACTCTCCATGAGGGGTGTGGAAGTTCATTATTGTTTTTCTTTTTCTAATCTAATAAACACATAGTATTCTTTCATCGTTTCTCTACTTTCTCTCACTAGAAACAACCATGGTCCATCTTGTTTATTTTGATCAATACCGACCCCTAAAAAGGTGTTTTCTATCCTTGTCAATTGGTATCAAGAGCTAACCGGGGGTGTTTTGTATTGTGTTGTATGGTTTCATGTTTTTTTAGCTTATTTCAGCTTATATCAGCTTATTTTTGTGGCTTATTTTGGTAAGAAAAACAACGGCATGATTTTTTTACAACAAAAGTATCACTTCCCTAGTGTCAAATCTGTCTCATTGCATATCCATAGGGTCTTGATTTCTTATTGGTTGTTTATCAGCTTATTTTTAAGCTTTATAAGTCCAGGTTTATTGTGGGTAACTTGTCTCTGTGGCTTATCGGGTAAACTGCTTATATCGTCCTTGTTAAAGCTTATTCAAACTTTAATTTCATGCCTTATTTTGTGGTTAAAATTGCTTATTTTTGAAAGATATTTCTGGGTTTGGTGTTTGAAGACAGCGAAATATGCAATTTGGTTTTAAGGCAGCGAAATAAACAGGGTTTAACACAACGAAATATGACAGGTTGAATCAGGCAGTTTATACACACATTGAATCAGGTGATTTTTAATCTTATTTGAATCAGGCGATTTATACTTGGTTTAAACAGGCGATTTATACTTGTTTAATCAGGTGATTTATACACAGGCGATTTATGTACTTGGTTTAACCAGGCGATTTATACACAGGTTGGTTCCCGTGAAATATACAGACCATGACCAGACCGAGTAAACTTGGTAATTACCGAGCTGACCAAGTCAACTCAGCTGAGTCAACTCAGTAAGTTAAACCGGTTACAACCGAGTCATATCAAAGAAACAGACATAATGAAAGAAGAGAAACAGACTCAATCAACAAACCAACAAAGCCTTCTCATACAACAACAACAAATCCAAGTCTATCCTAAATCCCATCGTCACAACAATCCCATCTCCATCTCTAAACAACCTCATTATGACTCGAATCTAAATGAAACCAAGATCTCAGATTCAATCTTCGTGTGTTTTAATTAATTACCGACCTTTCTTCATTGATCTGTGGAAGGGAACACCCTCTTTTAATATTCAAATTTAAAGAAAGAACTATAACAAATCTGTTAAATTCTTTCTTCATTTCGATTTAAGAAAAACACAAAACAAGATCGAAATACATATCGAACCTACCCAAGACCTTTTGGAAAAAGATCTAAGCCGAGTCTTGAATAAAATAAAGCAACGGTTGCGTTTGTACCTTCGGTCGAGTAACAAGAACGAAAAAAGTAAGAGAGCTCATATACTACTCGTTCTTGGTGTGTGATTCGAGTAGAAAAGGTCTTCTTTTATTTGGATTGATGATAACGCCTAAATTATACATGTTTTCAGCGGTGTTATTTGTATATATTTTATCATTTCTCGTGAACTTTTGGTACTTAATAGCATGAAATATGTGTAGATTCACTTGAAGACATCCCGAGCTTAAAACGATCAAAGTACAAGTGTTTCTACTCATTAGAAAGCAAGTTAGAAGAAAAGAAAGAACTAAAGCTAAAAATGCCAAGAAGTACGCCGCACATTTCTGTATGTGC